>QFFB01005845.1:0-13664 GCA_003316465.1 Ramaria cf. rubripermanens
TTCAGTACAAGGCTGTGTTGAAGTCACACTTCGGGTTACTCAGTGTCTGAGTGGTAGTTGGGTGGGAGATTCTCTATTCCTCACTGCTGAACTGCAGGCTATTTACGCTACATCTATCTGGCTTATGTAACTACTTTAGAACCTTGTGGCACTGTGAAGAAAGGCAGAGAAGCTTAGAGAAGCTTTAGGAAAGATTTGGAAGGCCTTGGAAGGCTGTGGAAGGTGCTATTGCCTTTTTGGTTGGTGTCACAGCTTTGTGACAGCAATCCATGGTTAAGTGTAAAAGTTTCCCACACTTAAGTACATCATGTGATTATCATGTGACTGCCTTGTTTCAAAAATGGCCATGTGATAATCAGGTGACCATCAACACGGTCATGTGATCATCATGTGACTATCTTATTTCAGCATAGAGTCATGTGACAATGATGTGACTAGCAAGGTCATGTGATAGTCATGTGATGGTGGGAAAGATTAGCTCAGCGACCAATGGATTGTTGTACTTTATGGACCCAATGTGAACATAATAAAGAAATATTCATACAACCTTTTCTAAGGACATTTGGAACTATCTAACTACCTAGTAATTGTTCATAAATAGGTAGCTTATTTGTGGACAACCCCTAACACCTACTTGGTCTCTGCATGGAGCACCCATGTTGTTCATTAAGAAAAAGGATGGGTCCTTACAATTATGTGTTGACTTCTGAGGTCTTAACAAGATCTCAAAGAAAGATTGCTATCTGTTACCACTCATTGCTGATTTACTAGACACTCTGGAGCAAGCTCACATATACACCAAGATTGACCTCAGGCATGTGTACCACCTCGTCCGAGTTGCAGAAGGAGACGAATGGAAAACGGCCTTCAGGACTCGTTATGGGTCCTTTGAATGGTTAGTTATGCCTTTTGGCCTCACTAACGGACCTGCTGCCTTTCAAAGGTTCATGAATGACATCTTCGCCAACATGCTCGATGTATGTGTGGTGGTCTACTTGTACAACATACTCATTTACTCCAATGACTCATCCTCGCACAAGCTTCACATTAAAGAAGTACTTTGGCGACTTCAGAAACATGGCCTGTTCACCCAAGAGGACAAATGTGAGTTTCACCAAACTAGGGTTGAATTCCTTAGCTACATCCTCTTGCCCGAGGGTCTCACTATGGATGAAGCAAAGCAAGCCTTGGAAGGTCCATGATATCCAGTCCTTCCTCAGCTTTGCCAACTTCTACCGACATTTCATTCACAACTACTCCACCATCACCATACCCCTCACAAGACTTACTCACAAGGGTACCCCCTGGAACTTCAGCAAGGATTGCCAACATTTCTTCGAGACGCTAAAGAAGGCTTTCACTACTGCTCCTATATTGACCCATTGGATTCCTGATCAACCGTTGATAGTAGAGACAGATGCCTCTGATTACACTCTCACTGTGATACTCTCGCTCCAAACCTCAGAAGGTAAGGTTCACCTAGTTGCCTTCTATTCCCAAACCTTCACTTCAACCAAGCTCAACTATGATGTTCATGATAAGGAACTCATGGCCATATTTGAAGCTTTCCAGCAGTGGCAACACTACTTGGAGGGCTTGGCCGACCCTGTTGATGTCATTATGGACCACAAGAACCTTGAATACTTTTCGACTACAAAGCTATTAACACATTAACAAGCTCACTGGTCCGAGTACCTTGCTCAGTTCAACATTGCAATCTGTTTTTGACCCAGTCGTCTCAGTACCAAGCCTGACTTGCTCACTAGACATTGGGACATCTACCTTAAAGAGGGGAATAGTGACTATGCCACCATTAACCCTCAAAACTTACAGCCAGTGTTTACACAATATCAGCTGGCTTTGTCCCCTTGAGCTACTAATCTAGCCCCTACTGTTTTGCGAGTAGCCACCTTACTTGACACCAAGAAGATCTGAACCAACATCCTCACAACCCTCACTTTGGATGCCGTAGCCAGCTTACAGCTCAGGTCAACCTTGGACCCAAGGTGGTTTGCTTTTACTTGACAACCGAACTTACGTTCCTGAGGCTCTAGACTTGTGACTTCACATACTACAATACAAGTACAACCACCCACTCTCAGGTCACTTTGGGGTCAACAGAACCTTGGGGCTGATTCAATGAGACTACACTTGGCCAGGGATTAGATCCTTCATCAAGGAGTATTGCAAGACATGCACCACTTGTATGCATAACAAGCCACAATGTCACAAGCCTTACAGCTTACTCAAACAATTGCCTGTGCCCAAGAAACCTTGGAATTCCATTTCCATGGACTTCATTGATCAGCTCCCCACTTCATCCAGCTTCACTGCTACCCTAGTGATCGTTGATCGTTTCACTAAGCAGGTTATATTCATCCCTACGACTGACACCCTAATCTCACAAGAGCTTGCTCAACTCTTCGTCCTCCATGTCTTCTCCAAACATGGAATCCCCAAGCATGTAACCTCGGACAGGGGTTCCGAGTTTGTTTTGCACTTCTGGTGGTCCTTAGGCAAGGCTTTGGATATGAGGCTGCATTTCACCTCAGGTTATCATCCCGAGGGTGATGGACAGACCGAGTGTGCTAACCAGACCTGAGAGCAGTACCTCCAAGTCTATTGCAACTATCAACAGGACAGCTGGGCCTCACTCTTACCCCTCACCGAGTTCGCTTACAACACTCCTAGTGCGACCACTGGCATATCACCCTTCTTTGCCAACAAGGGTTACCACCCAAACCTCGTGGTCCACCCCGAGCATGACCTCACCTTGGGCCAAGCCTGAGACTTCGTAGTTGACTTAGATGGGCTGCACCAGGAACTTCACCAGACCATCACCAAGGCTCAATGAGCTTACCAAGCCTCAGCTGACGTTAAGTGACTACCCACTCCTGAGTTCCCAATAGGGTCCTTTGCATTCATCAAAGTGTGCTACTTCAAAACTACTCAGCCAACCAAGAAGCTCACTGAGAAGTTCTTGGGTCCTTTCAAAATTATTGCCCGAGCTGGTACTCACTTGTTTACTTTGCAACTTCCAGACCACATGTGAGCCGTTCACCCCATATTCCATGTATCCATGCTCAAACCAGCCTTGCCTAACACCATCCTGAACTGAGTCCAACCTGCACCTCCCCCGGTAATTATCGACAGCGAACCCAAGTTCAAGGTTTCCGAGATCCTCAACTCAAAAATTGACAACTGTAGGAAAAGCTGCAAATTACTATACCTTGTATGCTGGACTGGTTACCAAGGTACCGACGAAGAAACCTCGTGGATCCTTGCTTCTGAGCTTGACCACGCAGTAGAACTGGTACTTGACTTCCATAAGGCCTACCCAGCAAAGCCTGGACCTTTAGCTGACTTATAATTTTTTCCTACCCCTAAGACCCAAGGTAGCTTACTTGTCTCAGAAAATTTTCAAGAAAACCAAGAAAATCCATTTATTACAAGTCCTTTTCCTATTTACTACTCCTCATCTTCATCCAAGTTAACCCCCATCCTTAGCCATTTTTGATAATTAATCTCCTTCCTCATCTTCAAAAACTCTTCATCCACCTTACTCCTCAGTCACTCTCCTTTACCTCCTCTGTCAGCCTGTCTAGCTTATATCCCAAACCTCTTACCACCTCTAACAATTCCTTCCTCTCTTCTTTCCTCACTGCCTTCCTTTCTGCTTTCCCTTTCGCTACCTTCTCCACTCAACTCGGCTTCTCCGCCTGAGCTTCTCCAACCTCGGTCTCCTTGGCCAAGCCTGCTGCCCTCACCTCCATCCTCTGAGTCCGGTCCTCCTCCTTACCCATCATCCAGTCATCCTCACTGTCCTCTACCACTTGCCTCAACCTCAGCTTCTTCCTTGGCTGAACCTCATCCTCCTCTTCACTGTCCTCACCTCACTGCTTATCCCACTTCTGTTTCTCCTTACCCGAACCCTCAGCTTCATCCTCGCCCAAGCCTTGGGCCTTCTCCTTGCCCTTGCCCCCGACCTGCTTCTGCCGACACCACTGCACAATCGAACATGCCACAGATGGTGTCTTGCACCAGACATAGGCCCCCAGGTCAATGTCCCCATGGTCAGAGATGACATACCAGAGACATGAGTTGCCCCGCTTTTTGCAAGTGGCACAAACTTGCTCCGCAATGCACCTGACACCCCACTCAGCGTGCACATCCTCAGCCTGGCTCACACTCTGAAAAGTGATGTAGCCAGCCCCAGCATGCAGATGGTAGATCATCTGCAGCCAGTTATACTGTGATACTCATTAGTGAGGTTACCGAGGTCAGAAAACAACAAGTGAACTTACATTTTTCCAATTGGGCCCTCAAACCAAGGTTTCCACATGTTGATCACTGAGGTATTCCAAACATTGACATGAACTTCAGCCTTGGGTAGCACCTTAGCCAAAGTCAGTGTGTCTTGGGTTGGCAGTGTCACCAGTGCCTTGTCCTTGTCATTGTCAACAGCAGTGGGCTTGGGAAGATTGGTGTGGAGCCTAGCTGGGAAGATACAGGCAGTAGACATTTTTTTTCTATTCTGGGGTGGGATGTTGGGACTACTATGCTAGGTCTGCCAGCCCATTCTCTGAGCTTTTAACTAACCTCAGTCGCAAGCTGACTCATCAAAGGCGAACTCAAAAAACTTTGGTCCAATTCACTCTGACTCCCAAAAGGCTAACTCTCACCTTGGAGCCAACATTGAATGGCCATAAAAGGCCAACTCAACTACTCTATTGCGGCCTCAAGGGTCTCAGCCTTAAGGGGGGAATACTATTATGATCTGGTCCCTTGCAGACCTCTGGTGACCCCTTTCAGTAATTAACCCCATCCTGAGCACATACTCTGAGCCCAACCTTATCCAAGACCACCCCAAAGTAGTCTAAGCCCGAGCCCAAACCCCATTCTTATCCATCTCTGAGCCTTATTATGATTTCCTTAGTTAGTTCCATCCAACCCTGTTCCTCTATTATCCATATATAAGCCTTACTCTATATGTACTTTGCTCTTCAGTCAGAAATCAACTTAGATACCCTTTGAATCCTTTACTAGTTTCTGCTCTATCCCCTCTTAGTCCTCTCACTCCTCTTGTCCGACCTCACTCTGAAATTGAGGGCATGTGCACTAGTGGATGGCACAGCATACAAGCTGAAGCCGAGCCCTTTTTGATTCCCCTCAGTCAAGCTTGCTCCAAGGTCCCACGCATAGACCCTAGTCTTAACAGATCCTAAGGGAAAAGGAAAGGAGAAAGCTACAGAAGAAAAACAGGTGGAGGAGGAAAAGACTGAGAAGGAAACTGAGGAGGTCAAGGAGACCAAGGAGGTGCAGGAGGAAACTATGAAAGAATCTTAATGTAACTAGTCTAGAAATCAATTCAGTGATCAAAAATCAAGTGTGACTGAATATAAATAATTTTCAGGTCTTTCGGAGTTCAGGTTCAGGGGATATAGATGTAGGATAGGAATGTGAAGGGGAAGAGATCGAATTTCAGTAGTTCAGTGAAGTAGATAATAACTAATTATGAAATGACCAGGATAGTAACATAAGAAAGAAATATGGATCAGGTCAGGGGGACCATGGTCTGGGTTTGGCAGGGTAAGCTTGATGGAAGTTGGTAACAATCTCAGCCGCATGACCTCTCACTTGCGAGAATCCAAGAAGTCTCTTCATTGGTGCCTTTATAACCAGCCCAATGGACCAAGTATAGGAGGTTACAGGGCCTTCAATGGCAGCTGATCTTAGAGTCCAATATCTCAGAAGTCTTGTACTTGGGCTTGCCATCAATTTCAACTGGTGGGGGTGGCAGCTGAATACACTCCGGGATGGAGTTCAGGGTGGCAGGTTCAAGCATAGAGACATGGAAGACCAGGTGGACTGCACACATGCTGTCCAGGAGCCAAAGAGTGTAAGAGTGGGAACCAGCTTGGGCAATGATTTCAAAGGGGCTGAGGTACTTCTCAACAAGCTTCTTTGAAGGCTGAGTGGTTTGGAAGAATCACACTTTGACAAATGCAGAGGATCCTACAGCAAACTCAGGGGCCAGAGCACGCCAAGCATCAGCCCAGACCTGGTACCAAGACTGAGCAAGTTTAATCTCCTCTTTTAAGGCCGCATGAAGCAGGTCAAGGTCAATGGCAAAATCTCAAGCTTGGGAGGATGTGAGGTCCCATTCAGGGTGGACTGTGAGGTTCAGGTGATAGCCCTTGTTGGCCTAGAACAGTGAGATACCAGTAGTAGCACTAGGGGCATTGTTGTAAGCAAATTCTGAGAGTGGTAGCAAATCAGACCAATTGTCCTGCTGATAGTTGCAATACACTCTAAGGTATTGTTCCAAGCTTTGGTTAACATGTTCGGTTTGACCATCACCCTCAGGGTGATATCCCAAGGTGAAGTGCAGTGTCATGTCAAGAGCTTTACTGAGGGACTGAAAGAAGTGTGATATAAATTTGGATCTGCAATCGGAGGTGATGTGTGAAGGTACTCCATGCTTAGAGAAGACATGTAGTATGAATAGCTTTGTGAGGTCAGCCAAAGTGACCATGTTGTAAGTTGAAATGAAGATGCTCTGCTTGGTGAGGTGGCATACCACCAATATGGCAGTGAATCCCAAAGAGGCCGGCAACTGCTCAATGAAATCCATGGATATTGAATTCCACAGCTGCTCAAGAAAACCATAAGGCCAGTGACGCTGTGACTTAGATTGCATACAAGTGGTATGCACTTGCAAAAGTCAACAACAAAGGTCCAAAGTCCTGGCCATGTATATTCTCAGCAGATCAGGGCTAACATCTTGTTTTGACTAAAGTGTCCTGAGAGTATGTGGTCATGCTTGTACTGTAGTACTTGGAGTCAGAGGTTGTTAGCTTCAGGAATGTAAATTTGGTCATCAAGGCATAGGAAGCCATCATCAGTTTGCAGCCATCTCAGGTCAGTGTTATCACTGAGATGCTTTTTGGCCATGGGGTCAGATGTCAGGTTGGCCAATATATCAGCATGAAGCTGTTTAGAGTCCATCAAGGTGCTCGCTCAGAGTACAGGTGTGAGTAAGTATGTGGCACAAAGTGATTTGGAGAGTTGTTGGTTGTGAATATCAGTCATAGGTTCTGAGGTTTAGGGTAGATGTCCCATTGTCTAGTTAAAGCATCAGGCTTAGTGCTGAGTTTTCTGGGATGGAACCAAATAATGAGGTTGAACTGTGATAAGTATTTGGACCAACGTGCTTGTTGTCATGTTATTACCTTAGTAGTGGAAAAATACTCCAAATTCTTGTGATTGGTGATGACATATATTGGGGTTGCTGAACCCTCAAGATAGTGTCTCCAATGCTTGAAAGCTTCAAAAATTGCCAGTAGCTCTTTGTCATGGACATCATAATTGAGCTCGGCACCAGAAAATGTCCTAGAGTGGAAGGCAATCAGGCATAATTCGCCTTTGAGTCAAACATAGAGAGGATAGCACCTGGGGCATAGTCTGAGGCATTGGTTTCAACAACCAAATGCTGGTCAGGAATCCAGTGCATAAGGATCAGGGCTGAAGTGAATATGTTCTTCAAGTAATTGAAGGATTTCTGACATTCTTTGGTGAAAGCCCATGGGGTGCCTTTCTGGGTGAGCCAAGTGAGGGGGATGGTCATATCCAAATAATTGTGAATGAAACAACAGTAGAAATTGGCAAAACTGAGGAAAGATTGGATATCTCTAACCTTCCAAGGTTTTGGCCAGTCTTGTATTGTTTGTACTTTGTCACAGGCCATGGTGAGTCCATCAGTTGATAGCATATAACTGAGGAATTTCATGGTGTCTTGGTGCCATTTGCATTTACCTGCTTTGGCATAGAGGCCATGTTTATGAAGCTGGTGTAGTACTTCATAGACATGTTCCCTGTGCTGAACTGGGTTTGTTGGAGTAGATGAGAATATTGTCAAGGTAGACAACAACACATTCATCTAATAAATCTCCTAGGATATCATTTATGAAACAATGAAAAACTGAGGGGCCATTGGTAAGACCAAAAGGCATGACCAGCCATTCAAATTAACCATAGTGAGTTCAGAATGCTATCTTCTATTTGTCTCCTTCAGCGACCCTTACTAGATGGTATGCATGCCGAAGATCAATCTTGGTGTAGATACAAGCTTTGCAAGGTGTGTCCAATAAGTCAGTAATTAGGGGAAGTGGATATCAATCCTTCTTTGTGATCTTATTGAGAGCTCAGAAGTCTACACAGAGCTGAAGTGTTCCATCCTTCTTTTTGATAAAAAGAATGGGAGCCCCATGCAGAGACCGAGTGGGCCAAATGAAACCCATATTCAAGTGCTCATCAATGAATTCTCGAAGCATAGTAAGATCCAAGGTCAAGAGTGAGTACAATGGAAGTTGAGGAGGTGTAGCTCCCTCTTCCAAGTTGATTTTCAGGTCATAGGTTCAGTGGGGTGGCAAGGCATCTGCCTTGGCCTTGCTGAAGACATCAGCAAAGTTGTGATACACCTTCAGGACTTCTTGCAGCTCCACCTGTTCAGGGGAGGATGACACTGAACAGGCCAAAATGTTCACTGTGGCAAGCTTCAACTGGAAACACTGGGTACCTTCCATTTTACAGGTGTGCACATTCGCAGCTGCATTAATCAAGGCAGCCTTGGGTGCTTCAAGCTTTGGGGTGGCACCATGGGGGGTGCTGGGTTCAGGATGGACTTGGCTGAAGTAGTGTGAGCCAAAACCGACAGAGTGTCCAAAGGAACACCTGGGATGGTTGTTCAGAACATAATACTGCCCAATACCCAATCAATCAATGGATTATAGCAGGTGAGCCAGTTATGTCCAAGAACTACCAAAACAGACCATATCTAAGGGGGTGACATAGAAATCTATGGAATGGGCATGACCATGGGGGAATTAGATAGGTATAACTATGGATTCAGTGATTATCAAGTTGGTACTACCATCAAACAGGCAAAGCGGTATAGATGAAATAGACCATGTTTTCAGACCATTTTTTTGAACAAAAGCAGAGTCAATGAAGCAATGGGTAGAGCCAGAATCTACTAAAGCTTTGAAAGATACATGAGGGATAAGGTCAGAACATAAACTAACTACAAGAGACCTAGAATTGGAAAAAGTGAAAGCATTGAGTCTTACCCCCCTTTGCATGCAACCCAAGTCAATGTAACCCTCAGAATGCATGGAGGCCAAAGGGTTGCTGACTATTTTTTCTCCTTAGAGGACTGGGCTGAACTTTTGGCTTTACCTTCAGAGGCCTTCCTATCGGAAGCCTGAGCAGCTCATCCTCTCATGGACAATGGACAGTCGCATATGATGTGACCTCCCTTGCCACAAAGCAGGCAGAGGTTATTGTCCATGCAACACTGACGTTCCTGTGGGGTAAGTTTGCCATCTTTCCCAAGCTTGTCTGTAAGGTCAGGCTTCTTAGGCCACTGGTTGGCCTGCCCTTTCGGCTTGTCCTTCTCCTTTGATGGGTTGGAGTTGGGCTTGGGCTGGGCATTAGAGTTGCCAGCTGGAGGCCAATGGTTGGGGGCAGGGTTGGCTTGGTTCATTTTCTTGTTCTTGGCCTCAGGTTTCAGGGCCAAGTGGCTCATGTGAAGGAGCTTGGATTGATGTTCCCAATACCTTTGGTCAATTTTCTGAATGAGGTCACAAAGCTCATCCAAGCCTTGCAGTTTGTCAAAATGTACCATCTCATCCTTGATTCTCTTCAGGAGTGCAATATACACCCTTCAGTAGAGAGCCTGGTCACTGTGCTGAAGCAATGACACAAGTTGGTAGAATTCAATGAAAAAATGGGTGGCCTTGTGATTGTCCTTCATAACCAGTTGTTCAAGTTCAACCTTAGCATTGGCTTCAAGATCGTAAGGACCAAAGTTGATGTAAAGTTCATTGGTGAATACTTCGAAATTGCTTAGCCAGCCAGGTTCATTTCTCTCATCAGTTAGGTAGAGCTCGAAGTAGTCAAAGGCCATACCTTTCAAGAAAGACAAGACATAGTTGACCTTGGCCAAATCATCTCAAAACAAGTTTGGCCGGGAGCAGAAATTGAGCCTACATTGGAGTAAGAAGCCTCTGAGTTTCTTTGGGTCTGAACCATCAAATTGATCAGGTTCCTGAAGCTTAGCTTTGGGGTGTTCTTGCTTGCTGTCATTTATGGTGTTGGCAAGTCTAGTCATTGCATTGAAAAATGCCATGCCAGGCTCCTGATTGAGCAGTGCAGAACCTTCTCTAGGGTTAGGATCAGGTGGGGGGTTATCATCCATGCTATCTGGGGAGTTGTTGTCAGGGTTGGAGGGTTCACTCACCATCTCTGGGGTTCCAGGAGGCCTCTGAACATCCTTGAGGTTCCTCGGAGCCCTCATTGACTATGTCTTTGATGTGGCCTTGGGGAGCGACTCAACATGCTGGGCCTGGCAACATATTCTGATAACAGTTATGGAACGGGGGGTTTACTCGGGGCAGGACGGATTCTGTCCATGCTCTGCAAGACTGGATGGTCAGGGTCAGTCTGCTAGCATTGCATACTGAATATCTGGTGGCTGGAGGCATCATGTAACAGCCAAATGTAGGAGTTCTGATATATTGTTAAGATGCAGGCTGATAGGTGGTCCTGAGGTACTCAGCCAAAGGTCGAGTAGGGTTGGGTCAAAGGGACTTGGCTTCAACTTATAGTGTTGCACCCATGCAGCTGTTGGTCCCTGTATTTTGGACAGTAGGCCTGAGGGCCTATTCACAGAGGAGGATGTATACTTGAGGGGGGGGGATACTTTGTCAATATCAGAACTGAACTAACATACATGTGAGAGACAGACTTATATACTAGTGTATGATATGGGGAGAGGGGAGAGGGTGACCAAGAGGTCAAATGATACGGGCAGGGTGGAATTGTACTAAGAATAGAAGAGTGTAATCAGAGGTATAACAATAGTGTGGAGGTGTGTATGTCCGAGTGTGACCAAAGTACTCCAGGGCTGAGGGCCCAGGGTGTGTGGTCCAAAATCCTGAGGTATGCTGAGATCCAAGGTGAATGGGGATCTAACAGTTATTCAATTCACACATTAGATTATTAACTTAACTCTGAGTTAAGTGGGTTAATAGCCTTTTGAGTAATTGATCTTTCTTGGTCGATCAATGCACTGCAGATATTAACCTAACTCAGGGTAAGTGAGTTAATGTCCTACATTTGTTGAGTTGGAAAACTAGAAAAGCACAGAGAATAGTGAGATACTTGATCTGAGAAAGAGCTCAAGCATTAATCTATCTTTTCACATCTTGGGGATTATTGTAACCTTCAATTCACTCAACCTGTGGTCCTAAGACTCTAAGTAGCTTTCCCCCTTAAAGTATCTGGACCCTTGAATGCCTGACATTCTTTGACCTCACTAAGTCATTGCATGAACCTAGAGCTACACATGTCCAGTTCAATCTCTATTGCTACACTTCCTGTTGCAATACAGGTTACAGTTGTTCACTAGAGTATAATTTCTTAATTGGATTCTTGTGAGGGGAACCTCTGCTTTGCAGGCAAAGTCCTGCAAAGTCCTGTGAAGCACATGCAAAGTGCACACAGCCCTGCCAAAGTTGATCCCACTAAATGAAGAGGGCACAGACCCCTGAGGTTCAGCCAAAGGTGGGGATGGTGTCGGAGGAGCCAAGGAGGCTTCTAGCCAACATACATGAGGACATCCTCATGGTCCTCCTTCAGCTGCATCAAGGGCAACTGGAGGAGAAGAAGACTGAGGAAACTGAGGAGGCTAGTGGGGACAAGGAGGGGTAAGAGGAAACTATGAAATGAGGTTTAATGTATCTAGTAACAAAACAAAATTAAATTTTGGTAAACAAAAGTTGCATGATCAGACATGGATGAAAAGTTCAGGCTTTCAGGTTTTTGGTGTCTGGTGTTCAGGTTTTGGAAACATAGATGTAGGATAGAAAAGGCAAAGGAAAAACAACCAAATATTCAGTGTTTCGGGGGGTTTGGTTACATAGCTAGTGTTAAGATGCCAACAAATGGGCAGAGGTACTGAGATACTCAGCTGAGGGCCAAGGCAGGGCAGGTCAGAGGGACTTGGCTTCAACTTATAGCATTGCACCCATGTGGCTGTCTGTCCTTGTATTTCAGATGAGAGGCCCAAAATCCTAGGACTACGGATCTATTTATGGGGGAGAACATGTAACTTAGGGGGGGGGGCTACTTTGTTAATATCATAACTAAACTAACATACATGTGTGGAATGGGATTATATGCTAAAATGTAATTGGGGATCGGGGAGTGGGTGACCAAGAGGTCACATGATACAGGCAGGGTGGGGTGTACCAATAATAGGGGGAGAGTAATAATAGATATATACAGTAACAATAGAGTGTGTGTGTCTGAGTGTGACCAAAGTATGCCAAGGCCAGAGGCCCAAGGTATGCTGAGATCCAAGGTAGAATGGGGATCTAACAGCTCCCCATCCTCTCCATCACCCATATCAACTTCAGTCAAGGTCATCTTACTAAATTCCTTGAGTACTTTGACCTCCAGAGCAATGACATCTAGTAATTTGAGTATTTAAACTAGTTTCAGGTTATAATCTGAAAACCATAGTAAGATACTCATGGTTTACAAGAGCCACTTGACACAACTTCAATTTGGCTTTGGCTTGGGCAAGCTGATGAGGACCATGAATGGTCATAGATGAGTGGATAGATCCATCCTCACAGGTAGGACACATGGTAAGATATAACCTTGCATGACATTGCTTTGAGTTTGTGTTTCAGTGGCATGGTCTGGGCAGCAACTGCAGCAATGCAAAATATAACACATGACACAATGGCAGCTCAAGAAGGTGACAGCAAGCAATGGGGCGAGAGGTAGCATGTAGGCAGGCTATGTATAGGGCACTGTCAAAATTTTTAAACTATATATTTTTTTTTCATATTGTTGCTGTTATCAGTGAGTCACATGCACATTGTGGGAAGCATGTAGGTGCATGTTGATGATATGGGAGCCCCCAGCTATCCACATGTGGGTGATGTCATGCATTCTGAAGTCACCAGTAAGCCAATGACCTTGCCTCAGGTACCTGGGTTGGTCAGGCTTAGGTTTACTATTTTCTGAGGGATGAGATATTCACAGTATTACTTATAGTATAAGGTTCTAGGTAGTACACCTAGGTAAATGGCTTGGTTTGGTAGAAAAAAATTACCTGGGATACACTTGCATGACTAACATATATAGATGCCAAGTTGAGGCTGCTTCCAATCCACCTGTAAGGGAACCGGTTGTTCAACCAACTGGACTTAGCTGCACAACCAGCTTAACCCTTAGCTACTTTCTTTTTTTACTTTTTAGCTACCAATGTAGCTCAATTTTGACTCTTTAACTGGCCACTAAGAATTTCACAACATTCCTTAAAGTCCCGTTAATTTTTCCTTAATTTCTTCGGCAAGAAATGACTGGAAAACATCATTTCTTGCTCCTTTTGAGCTGTGGACCCCTTAAAACCCACAACTCTGTTTCTGACTTTCAATTTAGAACTCCGCTGGACTTCTCCACGGTCGCCGCATTTTCGGACTTGTGACCACTCAAGCACCCACAAGTCCGAAAACTAGGCTCTCCTAGCTTTTCCAGCTGAGCATCAATTAATTACCATACGCAGTAACAACTGCTGTGCAGCCTGTTTG
>QFFB01005885.1:0-48154 GCA_003316465.1 Ramaria cf. rubripermanens
CCCCCCCCCCCCCCCCCCCCCTGCTACATATTTCAGCTCCAAAACCTATTATTATTTTTCATTACATTTTTCAATGGTTTTGGTCAAGGCGCACGGACGCCCGATGCAATCGGGGCCGTGACGCGTGACCTACGCCTACTTGAAAAGGAACAGTATCACGGATAAATTCTGAAGCTTGCGGGCGCCTCACGAAAGGCGCGAGCCGACGCCTCTTAGACGCCAATGGCCGGGCGTTAAGTGTTCTCAGTCTCCACAACTTTCGTTGTGATCACTTAATCACAAATACTCATTCATTAAGAGCCCCCTGACTGTTAGGGATCGCCACTGGTACCAGTAGCCCACATACTTGTTTTTCAAGCTTCAAGGACGATTCTCCTTTACAACTCGGTAGTCAGAGGCGACCTATCCACATTGGGTAACAATGATAGCTCATGATCAGTTTCGATCTTAAGTGATGATATGGAACATGAGGTTACATCGACCTTGGCTCACGGGTCCATTTTAGGAGGCGGGCCGCATCGCATGAGTATTGTAATGATCTTCAGAGTAAGCTCACATGTTACGGGTACAAGGATGTCTGTTTTACAAATTTATGATAGATCAACCGGTGCATTATAATTAAATGAAAATCTGCGCAAAATATGTCCCGAAGTGATACAACGTGGTTACTTAGTAAAACGACTATGCAATTCCCATGATCAAAAGCTGACTTATACTTATGTTGGTCCTGACATTGTTCGCGAGCGATACGCCAGCCTCCATCAATCATACATTTGAAGACTGCTGATCCATTGCAAGCGCCAGGGCTCATCCACGGGTTTGAAGTGAATCTGTGCCGAAGTTCGAAGTTCGCTCACAGGTCTCCTCTAGGTGGCTATGGCGCTAACGCAATAGACGCTTGTTATTTGGGAGACTGCACCTTTACGTAGGATCGCAGTACTCTTCAAATGATAAACGACCTTTCCCTCCGCGCCCCTCCCGTCTCTTCGAGTTTAGAAGGGCGGGTGTATTGCCCTCGCTGCGTATGGAGAGGTGATACTTCACGTCTGGACCCTGTCTTCATCTGAATGTTGCTGAATGAAAATGTTTACAGAAGCTCTCCCGTATCTTTCCATCCGCGATGCGTGTCTTGATTAGCGCCATTAATACCACTGTGTCATTAGGGCGTTTCCTCGATGTTTTGGACATTGAGCGCCGTCTTGAGACGACAGGACGAAGCCAAGCTTCAGATACTGTCTCAGTCCCTCGATAATGCTTATCACGCAATTGCCTGTGAATGCTTTCCTGCCGAGGACGACGGGGAAAAAGAGGAAAGCGATACGAGAGGTATATATAAAACCCAGACCTTCACACAAACAGTGCAATAATCTCATTGTGAACCATCCGAAAAAATGCCTTCAAATAACAGCAACAGTACGTCGTGATCTCTCACCTGTTTACCCCGTATTGATATTCTCACTTCGCTCATCTGTCCAAACCGCCCTGTTTGTTGACTTCTTTCCGATATCACGCAATCGACGTTACCTCTCCATTTCATACATAGACCAGCAGATGCACTGGGCCATGCAGTTGCATAACGAACTGCAACGTCAAGCTAGAGTCCGAGCTTTGAGCTGGGACGATCAGATTTCTGGCCCTGGCCACCAGGCCACCTGGACATCGACTGTTTACAGTTAGTGATCCTGATTCATACTGCTTGTCTTATTATTTTTCTCATTTCATGTCACCCATACGACTGTATCCTTTCTTTGCATCTCGATGATAGTCGATGAGATAGAATATGGGACGGGGAGCGCACCCACGAGGCAAGGAGCTCGCGACGAAGCCGCCAGAAGGGCGTTGCAACTTCTACGAGAAGAATTAGGCCAGCGTGTGAGTACCTGGCCTTCCCGAGTCATTCTTCATCTAACCACGCTACAGTAATAAATTCGCAACCCCTGTCGCGAGTCACCCGTATCTCCCTGGTTTCAGATCCCTCCTCGTATCCTGAATTCACAATTATGTACTCTTAGTCTGACGTATGCCAAAGTCACTCTAATTAGAATAAGTGTTCCAAGACGAGATACCTATACATCTAACGTTTTCCCTGCACACAAAACCGGTTGCCAGTATGAGCAGATCATATGTAAAGGGAGTGATTCATATACACAGCAGATTTACAAGCCGAGTAAGTCTCCTGGCTCAGGCTCGTAGTGACAGCTGTTCACTTCAAGTACACACCAATTTATCGGACATTCACGACTTGACGGACCATATCAAACGCTTTTTACACGTATCGAGGTGCTTCGGCCCGTCAATGCAAACATACCAGGCTGGGTCGCCATCAGTAATTAAATAGGCGTGCGTTGACTGGACGTACTGCGAATAGGGAAAGCAAGGCACATGTTTGAAATTGAAGTGAAAACCATTCAATGTGCCGATTCTGAAAAACGATCAGTGAATTTCTACTCAGGGAAAGGCAATAACCGGTATCATCATCGCTGATAGTGTGGGAAGGCCACGATGTTGCTTTTAGCACAGCTGTGTCTGCCCGCAGCTATACTATCTCCCCTCACCACACGAAGGCGCCTGAAGTCGGAGTGCGGCAACAACTTTCGGGGTTCACGCCGTCTTTCCACTGCCAGTAAGCACGCCCAAAACATTGCACGGATTCCAGAGTAAAAGCTGAGTTTGGGGGCTATTGACGCATTCCCCAGCCGCAAAGTTCTGGATTTTCAAGGCCATATAGGCGCGATAAGGCTCCATCATTTTAGCCCCTACTGTGGTCCGAGTCGAAGGTTGTGCACATCAACTTTGTGCCCACACTATAGCTCTCACACGCTTCCTAGGCTTCCGCACCTCATCCTGAACCTATAGATATGAAGCCGGCGAATCAGATTGGTTGTATATGACCTATACGGCTGACGAGTGGCTCACTGAGCAGAGGAACCTCATCCAAACGCGCCATGACGGGGCCATATCCACACCAAGATGTCAGATATCTTACTATACCTGGACAGGGGCTCGGGTCTGTATCACGCACCTCGCGTATGGTAGCGTTTTGGTAGACATTAAAGTCTCTGGACGTGCTTTCTGCTAACGATGTTCATCGCGCGGTCTCCTGATGCCCCTCGGCTATATCAGGTACGCTTTGAGAATCTACAGCCATGAATCTTCTTCAAAATTCACTACCTCACATGGAAGAATCCCTTGAGCACGTCAGGGCCATTTATTAACGTGAAGACTTGACCCACCCAACCATCAATTCTTTGTGTTATTCCGTAACATCGATATATTTAGGGGACCTCCGAGGTTCTATGCCGGTCCGATCATCTCAAGCACATTCTCAAAGACACATCTTTAGGATCTGGTCAAGCTTCCACGGGACTGCAGCAGCACCCAGCCATCAAGGCGTCAATGGTCTACCCTCGCACTGCAAGCCAGATGTCTAGCACATGGCATGCATCGAACTCTTCTGAGGGTGTGTTGGCCCAATCAATCCACATCATTGAATACTAATATAACATATGCTTACCTCCCAGAATTCCAGACACCGATCCCCCAATTTCATCAACAACCGCTTGTTTGCTCAAAACGGACGGCCTACATATGACGCTGTTTAATCCACCGATGCTTCGCCTCCTCCATGCGCAGCTGCAGTATGTGATTTGGGATCAGAATGCAAGTGACGACGTAGAATGTCTTTAAAGCAGACTCTACATTCGCAGCTTTGCTATATAGTGGAGCATGCTTACCCGTAGAGAGTGTAGTAACGTGGATACCGGGTTGTGGATTGCTCCAGACGGCATGGTGAGAGCCATCTCAACCATGGTAAGACTAACCTGGTGACACCCAGGCTATACCTCAGACCGGCACACGACACCTGGCTCACAACGATGTCCACCAGTATCTTGGGAAGCACTTCAGGCTCTACGTAACCATTTCGCTGGTATGTTGTAAACGGCGGGCGAAACTGTGGCAGGCGCCCCCAGCGGAGAACGGTTAGAGCGCCATCGGTTGCGGCATTGATGTGTCAACTCTTGTAAGACCATTCGGTTAGATCCGTCACAGGTCTTACTGATGCTTTCTTTTGTTGACAATATGGTTGAATCATTTTAATCTGATAAATGCGCCAACCTAGACGTTGTCTCGTGATATCGATCCATTTAAAAGTTCTTCCCGATATAATCCTACCACTTTGACTTTATCATGCTCTCGACCAAAGGCAATACGCTTCTGCCGAGAAGAACAAAACATCTCGACCGCCAACTATATCTATACCTCGCACCTCCGTCGTCCGCCGTGCATCCGAGATGGTCAGGGACTATTTGGCGCGGCAGAGGGACGTGAAGCATACCTCCGATAGGATAGGGCCACGAATATTGGAAGACTGATTCGAATGAAGCCGGTGGCGTGGAAGATAACTTATCAAGCAGTAATTGATCATCATCCTCGTGGACGTGGTGGCTCGCTGAAACCCGCTGTAGGACACTCGCCGGTATTCCCGTTTAGTCCTACAGATATTGCGTATTTTCTCGTCTATTTATTTCACGTTTCGATTCAATATCTGTCCGGTAGATGCATCACAACACCTTTGGAAGGATCACTGAATCACGTTAAAGCCATGCAAACCCGCGCTGATCGCGGAATCTTTAACGTCACAACCAGAATCTCATCATCGGGAGGGTACCCCAAGCCATGCCGGTATCACAAGCTTCAAAAAGTCTACTCACAGAGTTTCTCTACGCGACGGCTGCATCAGGAATCCAGATAGCCGCTCAACATGGTCTGCATGCATCAACTGACAAGGCGGCCTAATGAAACAGACAACAGGCATATGGTCAGACCACTTGGATGCCACTTTTCGGTAATAGATAATTGTGACATTGTGGTCATCTGAGCTCATAGTTCATAAGTGACCTTTTAGGTCGGGGATTCAGCTACTTTGACGTGAAACAACCGGCGAGGCCGAGCGCTCCGAAGAAAGATGGTCAACGGACTTATAAGCATCTTCGTCGCCAGCTACATCGAACAACAAAAGAAGAGGAATAAAGGAGCAGAAAGAGAAAATACCGGAAGTTGAGGCATGATGGGAGAAGCAGCAGGCAGCACCGGCCCTCATGTATACTTAAGAGAAACAAAATCAGCGGAATCCCATATGGGCATATTGACTCTTAGAAAAACCAATATATATATTTAATGCATTCAATTTGCAGTTCATGGTGGTACCCTGGGGACACACCATGGTAGAATAAGTTGAGCCATAATGTTCCTTGTGCTGACGATCTTTGCGAATCCGGTATCAATAAATAATGCTGCGATTCCGCGTTTTGCAAGGTGACCGCTGCCTTTCATCCTGATGGGAGAGTTTGTCATGGAAATGCTGGTTACGGTGTTTAAAATAAAACACTAAAATATTTCTGTCGAGTCAGAAAGGTTCCAAATAAATACAGTCTCACTCATATACAACCTGGGTACGAAAATTTGGCTAGTAGGTCGCTGACAGACTTTACTGAGTCTCTCAGGAGGCCGGAAATGAACAGTCTGGGTCCAATAACACTTATCAAAAGGAGAACATACCTAGAATATTACTGCTTTGGGGTAACTTGGATCCCTGGATTTCCATGGAACTCCCTCCCAACCGGTCGCGGGAACCAGCTGTAAAACCAGCGGAGTACGCGGACGTTCGGAGTGGCAGACGGACGTTCGGAGTGCCCGGTTATTCGGCCACAAGGAGCCTAAAGCGCTGGGCGATATCTTCCATTTCGCAGCATTTTCTAGTCAGATATCCATCCCCTAACGTTCTCATCCAGACAGCGTACCATTCACATCAAGACATATGCGCGGAATGTATCTCGAAATCCTGTGACGCCGACCTATACATCCAGGTTGGGGTGATACAAGGTGGGCCTTACTGTAGACGAAACGTCGATACATATTAACCCGCAGGTAGACTACGTGTGGGAAGCCCCAATCCGAATGACCCGAGCGAGATTTATTCATGGGCCCGTGACGCAGTATGGCTCGGACTGACGCATTTCTGGACTAGTAAGTGTACTCTCAGGGCGTAGTAACGCGTCAAGGTATATCATCATCAACAATTTCCCCACCAGTCCCAGTACTTACGAGTCCCCTTTAAATCATTGACAATGTCTAACGAAGCAGAAATCATCTTGGTCTATTATATATCATCATGTACACTCACCATCCAGGCGCCATGAAACCGCATATCACGGCCCCACGACGGTCTCTCAGTCCAAAGGCCTTCCAAAGTTATATATCACTGGATGGCACCCTTTGAAATCCATATGGAAAATCCACGACCTCGTAGAATCACCTGTCCATTCATTTGACATTCGATGCTGACTGTTTCCGGAGTTTCAGTGAGGACTATTCATCCAATGCTGTATCGATATAAATGTCTTCTGAAAATCCTCAGAATCTACAATTCTGACACGTTGACCCATTGGGAGCTGGGAATGACATGTAAGTCGGCCGAGGTGAGGTGCACGGTATTATTGGCCAAACTATATGTACTCACCTCTGCTGTGCCAACTCATGTACACTCCAGCTTATTATATCGGTATGTGGCATGTCTTGGAGAAGGTAGTTGGAACGAGGTAACGACGCCCGCTGTCCCACGCTCACGGCGCGTAGCACAGCCGTTGTGAGCCCGATTCCACTCCCAGTTCCCTTACCTGACACACCCGATGTAGTGTACACATTAAATTTAAAGCGCACGTGTCAGGCCCCCCTATTCTCCAGCCAAATATGTTTTCATCCTTAGCTTTTCCAGGAATTCAACTCCAGCCTCCCGGGGTTCACCGGCCTGACTTCCTTGCACAGCAGCCTTTCGCGTGCGAACCTAATTGCTTCGCTGCGCGGCATCGATCCCGAAGGGCGGACCAAAGATGCGCTTTTATCTGCCAACATCATCTATGACATTGCCCCGGAATGACCAGTGTCCCAGGGGCTTCTCATGGACCGGGCCTGTCGTCTACGTCACCTCCGCGGACGAGCGTTAATGGACGAACAATCACTGTCACTATATCAAACTTGCCAACGAAGCGCGACTTTCAAGCAGATATGAGTCAATTCATTGGCAGGGTTCAGACAGCGTCAGGCATATTCTCTTCTCCGCAGTGTCGTGATCCATTTCTGTCTAGTTTATTCCCCTATCTTGCACGGAAAGAAATCGGGGACCTTACTTTCTGAGAGGGTTTTAAGCCCCTTACCTGGCTTTGTTAATCTTGCAGCCAGACTTCTCTGAGGCAACCCATCCCGTTGCATACCTCGTGCTATCCTATCGCCTACATACCAGTCTGAAGGACAAGTTATGTCACACTGTGAATCCTGTATCATGCTTGCAGAAAACGTTGTTACTTACATGCCGCGTCATAGCCATTGCACTAAACAACTGTTCGTCCTGGCACCTGCACGCACCCGCACGCTCACATCGCTTCTGACGCCACATCCTAGACCTTCAAGCTCAGCAGAAATTGAATTTGCTGACAATCGAGGAGTCCTGCGCGGGTCCATCCCATGCTGTCACCTGGACCGTGACGTATAGACGTACGTTTATGCCTTTGTCCCCATCGCAACTTGATTCATTTAGGCCACAGTCGACGGCGAGGCCATAGGCACTGGAAGTGGACTACAGAAGTGGCAGGCTAAAGACGCTGCGGCCAAAGAGGCCCTCCAGAAGCTCAATCAAAGTTAGCCCTGGCTCCAGACGGAGGGCTTTGCGAGACAACGGAATAAGGAAGTTTTGTGCCGCCATGAGATATCGTTCAGCTATTGCTTTTCCCTTGTATATGCCTGCCCGCTATGTAGGAAGAACGCGAAGACACAATGAGGCACTGTTTAGTCGTACACATTTCCTCAGATTTGATGCATCAGTGTAGCCCATCACTGGGCCATCAGTGCTGCCCTAGAAATGGAAGCAGCGTCTGATTTGAATCCCCGACCGCTCGAACGTTTTGAAAACGCATTGTTCGGATGATTCGCTCACAAAGGATTGTTCCAATCATGGTAGCATGTATGACTGGTAAATCCTATTTCTCCGTGTGTCAATCCATCTCATGGTAGTCCATGATAGGAGTAGTGTCAGGGATATACATTTTCCAACAACCTCTCAAAGAGCAGGTCGAGGTTCGGTAAGGCATCCTCCCCGCACTTTACTAATATACATATCTCAATGGTGTATCTGAACCATCCATTTTATCATATAGTCGTAGAGAAGAAGAGAAGAGGAACATGCGGGGGAATCCTCCCTCGACCCCACCTTCACCCGATACCACGCCACCATCAATGCCGTCACAAGCATAGAAGCCTTGCCCAACCATATCATAGTGAACTCGAATAAGTTGTTTATTCACGATAGACACGCTGTAGTACACCTCGGGGTTTGGAGCCACCAGCATTCAACGGCAGCAACTAGCCCGGTTGTTCTCTCTTATGTGGTCACAAGCACAGAGACATTGAGCCTTCCTGCAGTCTGTTCCCAATTTGTTTCTAACTATCACACGGCACGCGCTCCACACCCTTGACCCACGTAGATCCTATTTCTATACTCTATGGCACGTGGCATAGACTTGACAGTAGAACCAGAAGATAGGATTGCCTCGCGTTTTTAATACCTGAGGTAATTTACGCCAATGGTGCAAGTAATCTTCGAGTAATCTTCGCAGCAATAGATGTTCTCTGAGCCAGCTCGCGTCAGGAGCGGTATCTAATATGGCGGTAATAGCTATGTATTCCCGGATCGGCCTGGTACATTTATTACCATATATTGGGTCCCTTAAAAAGAGTTCTTGTCTTCGCAACCCCACAACCTGGCCTTCAAAAGAATTACAAGAGAGAATAGAATCTCTGAGGATGAAATACGAACAAAGCAAGAACCCTTCCTAATGACGCTCGAGATCTATTATTCTACTGGTCGGTATCCATCTTATCACGGTTTTCGTATGCGTCTCGGCGTTGCCATACCTGTGTATGGTCCACAAGATAAAAACCAGTGGACAGATCGTGAGACGACTTTTCCTTACCTGCAGGACGCTTTCTCCTAGGAAGATCATTTCTTTCCGGACCTCCTGTACGATCAGGTCCTGTACTTCAAACCAACGCTCACCATCACCACCACCACCCCCAGCACGAAGATGGATTTTCCATACAGTGTTTGCTTTGTCGCGTGTCGTACCTGCTACTGACTCATGCGTCACGTTTGATAGGAGGTCATACAACGTGGGTGGATGGCCCGGTGGTGCATCTAGGTCTGAAATACTGGTCATAAATTTTATACATAGTAACCAAACGATGTAGCACATACATTCATGAAAGTCCACCCCACGTAGTGGAAAATTCACAATCGTGGGGTTTTTTTCTTCCACAAAATTATTTTTAGTAAACCGTTTATAGTGCAAGATGATATATGGCGGTAGACGCTGGAGTTTGTATCGCTTCAGCTGGCCCATCGATTCCTGTATAACAGTGTTCAGTATGTAGCTGTCACAATGACTACTTAACTACCTGAGTTGTCTTGCCGTCGAATTTACTTAATACGGAAGCTATGCTAATCTGCGGGATAATATTCTTTTCCACAGAATCTTGAAAGAGTGGGGGTGGTGGAAGATCAAGGGCAAGGTAAAGAAATGGGGAAGCCGTCGTCTTAATATCTGTGTGATTACACCTAAGTATGAATAAACATATATTAGTTGTTTTGCTTACCTCTGTCGATATCAAATTGAGGCTTTTGATTACTCCCTTCGTCAGGCCTTACGATTACCTGTTGTGTTTCGACACGGAGTTCACCCTGGAACGACGTGTATATGACACCTGGTGAAGGAGAGTTATGAATGGGATGAAAATACACGAGGTATTAATCGAACTTACTACTGCCTTGTCTTTTGGTGCCACCCAGATCGGCATGGATGCGGTTTAATAACCAGCCAAGAAATTCCGCTGGATCACCCTGCTCCTCCAAACGCCATTTAGATTTCGATGCACGATTCACTTCTTGAAGGAACTCATGCGGAGAAACTTGCGATTTAAAGAGTCGAGGCGACCATAATTTTCGTGTGAGCAAGGATAAACGTGTCAGAAGTTCCGGGTGTCTGGGCGTATCCTTGACAAGAGTCGATTTCGCAGATTTTCCTCGTATTGGCTTGTGCGAGTCAGGGTACAGGAGTAGGAAGTCCCTTAGTGGTGGAACGTGCAGAAGCATGTGGATAATGACGTTGATGTGATCGTGGCGTTTTATATTGTTGAGGCCGATGAACCCAGGAATGTACGAATTGTTAGCGAGGTCAAAAGATGGGCGGGAGAGATGGGCGGGCGTATCAAGAACTCTGAGGTCGAAGGCAGAAAATTTTGGGGAGAGAACGGCAATGATATCGGAGAGGGAGGGATCAGAGACCAGGTAGTTGTCTGGAAGTACATAGACCTTCATCACAACTGAAAATGAATACGAACGATACGTAGATCGACTAATCGACAGCATACCTTTGTAGTTTCAAGATTAATGAAAACATGATGGTCTTCATGGATACTATGTGCGTAGGCGTAGGAGGATGACCCTCTGCCTTGGAAGTACTTGCCACATACCAAGCATCCATATATGTTGATATTAGACACGCACACCGAGCAGACTTTTTCAAAGTCGAAGTCTAGAGCGGCACGGTTGACCTACATGCCAATGAGGCCATTCACAATTGTGTGTGATTAGATCACCCACCGTGTCAAGATAAAGATCTGCTGCTCGGGTTGGGTCTTTACTCGTAAAGACTTCATCATTCTCGGCCTCTTCTGCATGCTCGGAAGCCCCAGAGTCCACCTGCACGATGCCTCTCATCACGTCAACAGACTCTGGGTCTTCGGTTCTAAGTCTCTTGGCCGGTCGCGCAACTGAACCATCCACAGTATCAATAAGAGGTTGTGACATGCTTTCCTCAGCAGCGGAGTAATTACGTAGTCATGTTTGGCTGGGTTTAGCAGCCGCCGCCGCCAATGGTTTGGATCCAGTGCCACTGACGCATTCGATTAGCATACCCATCTATTGCCTCAACAGCAGCCATGGACGACGATGATGCAGAGTACATGCAAGAAGATGAGGTATAGTGTGCTCACACAAATGAACTGGCTGAACCTGAGCAGGCAATGTACGACAGGACTACGATTTTGACTATTCGGACGACGGGGAGGATGCCAACGACTCTGGAAGTGCGGATGTAGAGAACCAATACTATACTGCTAAATGTATGTTTTCTTGGTCTCTCCGTCACACAGCTTTAATGTTACCGATGTGTTCCTCAGCAATGAAAGAAGACAATCCTGAAGGAGCTCTGAAAGCTTTTAAGTCAATTGTTGACGCCGAGACAGAAAAGGGAGATTGGTGTGCATTTATGTTCCTCCTCTTAGTAGAATTATTTCATTATTTCTTTAAGGGGTTTCAAGGCTCTCAAACAGTCTACAAAACTTCTCTTCCTGACACTTCATCGGCCTGCAGAAGCATTGGGGACATATACCAGGCTGTTGACGTACACCAAGTCAGCGATAACACGTAACTATTCCGAGAAGTCAATCAACGGAATTTTGGACTATGTAGGGGGAGGCAAAGGCGGTGCAGTAGAGGTGAACGTTTTGGAGAAGTTTTATGAAGCCACAAGGGGCGCATTGGAGGACGCAAAGAATGAGGTCATATCAGTGCTGATTGTTTGAATACCAACTAATCTTCTGTGTAGAGGTTATCCGTCAAGACTAATCTCAAGCTAGCGAAGTTGTGGCTAGACAGACACGAATATGGCCGTTTGACAAAGGTACTTGGCGATATCTCCTTATCCATGTTGTACCCACGTATTGTACAGCTTCTTCGAGACCTACACAGCTCCACATCGCAAGGTGACGAAGGCGAACAAGATCAATCTCAAGGTACCCAGCTCCTTGAGATATACGCTCTCGAGATTCAGATGTACAATGAAACACGTAATTTCAAAAAGCTCAAGGTAATATATTTGTTTTGTATCCAATCTATTATCTAACGATATTCTATCCAGGAAATTTATAATGCCACAAACGAGGTTCGTTCCGCGATTCCGCACCCGCGTATCATGGGTGTTATCAAGGAATGTGGAGGAAAGATGTGGATGGGAGAGAGTGAGCTTCATACACAGTCACTGGACTATTGTTTAACGCCTACCGTCTTTAGAACAGTGGAATCGGGCAAGCGAGGACTTTTTTGAGTCATTTCGCAATTATGATGAAGCTGGATCGCCCCAACGTATTCAAGTGCTGAAATATCTTGTACTTGCGAACATGCTCACAGGAAGCGAGGTGAATCCGTTTGACAGTCAAGAGACCAAGCCGTGAGTCGGTTGTCATTTCTTACTCTCTTCTTATCGATCGTGTTGGGCGTTAGGTACAAGAGTGACCCACAAATTACAGCCATGACAGACCTTGTAGGTGCTTACCAGCGGCGAGAAGTACACGAAGCCGAGAAGATCATCCGTGGTACGTGACTGTATTCTATCTATATGTAAGCCCGCTCACGTCGAACACAGATAATCGCTCGACCATCATGGACGATGGTTTCATCCGATCTTACATTGGCGAGCTGCTTCGCAGTCTCCGCACACAATATCTCATCGATCTCATCAAGCCATACACCAGATTAGAGCTCTCGTTTTTGGCTAAGGTGGTCGATATATCTTATTGTCAAATTGACCAGCAATGACTTAAATTGAATATTAGCAACTGAACGTTGACGTGGCGGAAGTCGAGGATCTGCTCATTGGCCTGATTTTGGAGGGAAAAGTCGAAGGCAGAATTGATCAAGTTGCCATGCGTCTGGAACTCGATCAGCAGTGCGTTCAGGTCCAACTGGTTACCACCTCGTTGATGATCCATGTATTTTCCTTAATGCAGACAAAGCCTGGAGAAGCGTCGCTACAGTGCGCTTTCGAGTTGGACAGACGCGCTCTATGGTGTACATTCTGCCGTGTTAGCAAAAACAGTGGGCCACGTGCGGGGTGGCGAACCGGGAATGGGGATACGGCCTGGTGAGGTTTCACTTGATAACCTATTTAGGGTACATGATTTTGGAACCTCAAAAGGCGTATGGTGAAGATGGCATGGAGCAAATATTGCTGTATCTCAGATCCATGTTTGGTGCATTTCCAATGATGTCTTTCTTCTGTTCTCTGTCAAGATCTCCATGTAAATTTCTAGAACCACAGCAAATTGAGAATTCAACTTCAAGCTAGACCAGTGTTAGGGTCTGACACTTTTATTCGACAAATGACCCAATAACTTCGCTAAACTTTTTTCTCATGGAACGAAATCCCAGTCGTTTCGGCAACGGGAAACTAAGTGGTGAACCAATTGGAATATCATGCAGGAATTATTTTTCTGCCAGCATAAACACTAGTAAATCTGCCAGGGTTACGTTCAAGACGGTCGATGAGCATCCCACTCGTTCAAAGGGTTAAAGTTAGATGTTAGCGTACTCGCTTGATATGACGTGATTAGTACGTACAGGTAAGCACGTACATACACGGCAAAAGATCACAAGTTGGATATATATAACTTGTAGATCGTGCGGAGCCCCTTGAAATTTGGCTGAAAATAACGAAACCTAAGACAGGTGGTAGCTAGACTTTACAACATTACTGCTTCGTCCAAGACAAGACCCCACCAGTGAAAGTAATAGATTGTATTCAATCGAAGCTTGTATTGACAATCTTTACTCCACCAACTGGACGTCTAATAAGGTACCACGGGGGGCTCACATTTAATGACATACGGCCGTCCTCTCGCCCTTGTTTTTGAGGTGGTAATACTTCATAGAGTAACATATGCTACTACTCGAGCATTGGCAACCGGAGGCCGTGAGCAAGCGAGACACGTTATGGTGAGGTCATGCGAAGGAATTCGAAGCAGAAGTCGCCGTTCAATCACGCCTGTTCATCAGGATCGGACAGACGTAAGGGCCACATGGATGTAACCACATCGCTGATCACATATTATATGCTGAGGGGATCTTGGGGCGCAACTACAAATTGGAAGCTCGTCAGTACATATTGAACAAGGGATATGAAGAATCGGCTCATTAGAAGACTAGCCAAGTAGACTGTTGCAGATCGCAACACATGATTAAGGTCTTGCCTACAAATATATTGGGAGCTTCATAGGGCAGATCCCAACTTGTTAAAGGGCGCATGGATCCTCTGAAGCGCCAGGGGGACGTGCACGAGGAGGCGTCTTGACGAAGCCGTCGCGTGCTCCATGGCATCTTAAAGTATCCAAGATCGGAAGATTGGCACGGGATTCTGAATGGCGTCAGTACTTTCGCCTGCACCCGCCGGATATCACACTGTCGAAAACAACCCAAAGGGGAGACGGGGACGAAAGCAAACCACTGGGTACAGAAATGTGGCACCAGGTGACAGGGGACACTGCAGTATTGAGCATCTTCAGTCCACACCAGATCTGGATTTCGTTTGACGTCCGCCACCTCCCCGGAATTAATCCACTGGACGCGTGTCTGATAACGGAACCAGAGCCTGGGAGTAGCCCTCTGTCCAGAAAGCCATAGGTAACAACCTCCCGATTGTAGGAACCTACGGGGTCCGCGGGATTACTCTAAGCTGACGCCCAGACGGTGTTGTGTATGGCGCCTGCAGTGGCATCTCCTCCGGGCAGTGTACAACGACAGAGACACCGTCTTCATCATGATTTGCCAATGGTAGAACTTCAGTCGCGATAACGGGTATCAGTCGGCGACTTATTTGCATCCAGATATGCCGTGCAAGGAGAAGAGTCGACGTTCCTGGTCATGGCATACGAAATTTTTGCAGGTGCTCTAAGGCAGTAGCGACAGGTGACCAGGGGGGTGTGAAGGACTTGATGCTTGAGGGAGGGGCTTACCGGCCCTGGTTCTCCCAAATTGGGATCATTGTCGTGAGTCAGTACCTATGTCAGTGTGCATCTATGAGATTTCATCTCCAGATCGTCCACACTGCGTATGACGAATTCTAACTCGCTTTGAGGGTATGGTAACCACATCTTGGTGTGAGGACCTGCCTTCACCAAGTGGGAAAACCGATAACTGAATTTCCTATCACGTGTACCACAGGACTTTGGTACGTCAGCTGTCAGTGTATAATGCTCCATGAGGCTCATGACGCCTTTTAGACAGTAAAAACACACCATAAGATGCGCCTAAAACTGGCTACAGGGCCATAAGTCTGAAAGTACACGAGTAGGTTATCCTCCTCGTGATACCATGCGTTGGGGACAGAGAACTCGCCTATTGATAATGGCCTGCTGAAGAACGGTTGATGATTCAAAAACTTCTGAAAGAAAGTTCCCGATCCACGTGGAATGACGCCTACTCGGGGTGCTATCCAGAGACTTCAGAATATGGTCCCCAGTCGACGCCGCGATACCCTGCACAGGTCCTGAAGATCGACATGGAAAACTTTGTAAGTGTTCAGAAGTCGACAGCTGTTGCCACGCTGGCAAACCACTGACGTTCATCCCATCAGAATTGGCCATCATCAATTGGCAAGGCAGGAAAATAATACACATCGCAGTTATCATCTTGGTGGGGTATCGTACCTGCTGTCGCACGGGATCGGACTCTGACCTTCGTAGTTACTCTACGGTGACGCAAGATGCTGCACGGCTCTAATTGAACCTGTCCTAGAGCCATTACGATACGGGCCACTTCACGGGTACTGACAGCGCTGTACTGGATCTGCATGTTGACGCACCAAACCATTGAAAAAAACCCCGACCCGTTGCCGAACCCCGCTTCTCCGCTCAACAGGATTGAAGGCAACATTGGCCTTCAATTCTACAAAAACGGTTTTCTTGCTTGTTCCAATGTTCTCGGAGCTAAAAAAAATAGGGCCTAAATTTTCTCGGAGCAGTGCCTTATGCTTGCCACTGCCAATACGTGCTCATTAGGTGTCGTTGGCTCATTCCTTCGATCGAGTCACGACGCCCGGCTAAGCCAGTATCATACACAAGCCGGAAGTCCCAACGTTTCTGAAGGGATACGAGTTGGACATGTATTACTGTATGGTTGTGTGCACACTGGTCTGGTGCAATGATACGAAGGTGGTCAAACCAACAAGTTTGTACCAACAGCTTTCTTGATGATTGCACTAGTACTCACTGATCAGAAGCTACACCACTGTCAATGGGGCGTGTCATTTTAAAATGTATCGACCAGCATGCAAATGATCTATTCTTCGATCACATTCTCGCTTCAAAAATCAGGGATCTGCCATAGCCATACGCCTTGTACCTGTAGGGTACAACGCGTATGCTTAAGTTGTTTTCATCTTACAGATTGTCCCTCCGGATTCCTCCCAACAGCAAGTTATTCAACATTTCTAACAAGTTCGTCGGCCTGATCATGGACTGATTGTGCACTATGTCGAACGGCATAGCCAAGGATTCTAAGACTCAAAATTTTTTTTTAATTTAACGTAGAACGTCCCTGTTCTCGTCTACGGCACAGCCTTCCCCTCCCATGCAAGTACCTCAAATAGTCCTTCTTACAGTCTTAGGAGGTGAGGCTACAGTAGATGGGGTATAGGGGTCGCTGGACTGAATTACTGATCTGTACTGACTACAGTGTATCGAATAAAGAATGTGCCATCCCTCGGCCGACGAGATGCTATTAATCATCGGCATTGCAACACCACAGATTCTTGTGTGACCAATGTTGTCGGGAGTCTTCTTATTCTTCCGCGAATAGAAGATATATTGGGGTGCTCGTACATTCTCCCAGACTTGGCAAACCCCCCCTGTTCACATGGAATGAACCGCGGAATTTACAAGGCAGCAGACAAGTTTGACCCCCAATCATCTGCTTATCCAAGTATAACAAGCCAACGACGGCATCGTTCCGCTTTAAGCGTTGCTTGCACAATAGACGTCCTGCTTTCCCCACTAGACTGATCTAGATCAGGAAACAGTTAGAGCACGGCGTCTTGTTACAGGATATGTCTGATGGATGCGACTTACCCGACAACCCGGCCAGAGGAGGCTTCCCACCTCATTCCTCTTCCAACCTTGAGTGCCAACAGAAGATACAAGCCACTAACGAGAAGCGCGTCGTATGACGGTCCGACTGGTAGCCATGATGGTCCACGTCACCGCCCTTATCGAATAGACGAGAAGCCTCGAGCCTCAAGCTTCAAGCTTCAAGCTCCTTGCTGTGAACCATTTAGATAACCGTGGCTCTAATCGACGCGTGGTGACCTGGCGGATAAAAACTTTCTTCTGGAAATGTGAATTGACACATTAAATGACCAGTAATGAGCGCACGAAATGTAATAATACTTCCAGTCAGCATAACATTGGAACCGAGGGTGTTGGGAGTCCCCTGAAGAGGATTGGCTGTTGAGGATCCTCTGGGACGAGCTAAGAAAAGGTAGAAACAACGGGAAAAACCGAATACTTGACACATAGGCAACAGCGTATGGAACCCTCACCCCAGTCAGCGCTTACTGCGAACTCACCTGAGCCGCGAAAGGACAGGAAATACACCTTGTCTTACCTCCCTCAATGATTGAAGACGCTTATGAATTTCAAGCTGCGGCCAGCTCGAGGATAGCCTGGAGTTGAATTGGCCTCAACGGCGTGACAGTGGTGGGGAAAGGGTATATGTCCCAAAGGTTTGTAGGTGACATCTCGGGACATACGGAGGCCTCAGAATCAGAGGGCTTAGGATTGGGAGGTCTCGGGGTGCTCATGGAGATGGCTGGAATTATGCGCTTGGGTAACATGGTGAGCGAAACCTTCCGTATCCCCCCCTGTTGCTACACCATTATAGGATGGCGAGTGGTCCATGAACAAAAGATATAGCTGTCATGCTCAGCATATGATGAAGGTACGATGCTAGGGTGGACACCCCACCAGCATCAGAAAACTTCAGCATTTGGAGCGGTTGGGTTGCTCATGTAAACTGCGAGCGTGGCTGGCACGGTAAGAGAAAACTTTCCATATGTCCCTGTTGTTGCACCAACGTAGGATGCCGAGTGGTCCTAAATCGAACGGAATATATATCTGTCATACTCAACATACGACGAGGGCATGATTTATGTCATGCAGTGGTTTCCACCTGGCCACCAGATGAATGCCTCGACGACTAGAACCGATCTCTCACTGTTAACCACAGACAAGGTCTGTCCATCACAGGAGTACTTTTGAAGAAGTCGACCTTGTGCTACAGTACCTACATTGCGGATAGCAATGCATCTATCAATTCACTGAGTTCAGACATACAGATTCCCAGATCAATCCGTATGCATTGTTACAAACCTAAGGTCCACTTATCCGTCGTTGGCCTCGCCGTCCATGCTATATTAAAAGTGAAACACCCTTCAAGGTTTGTCTCGAACATTGCCATTAAGTGATACTCACTTTTATGTGGGGAATAACGTCCCGATTCGCAGAATTCGTAACATACTTGGAAAATCCGATACACCTTGATGCAAGCCTCCCGTCAACCTGCTGCTGGATTGCCAAATGGATTCTGATAGGTGAGCATTGCGGTCGAATTGATGGAAGGCCCAATAACACAGAGAATGAATGATGATCTTCGTCACTCGATATGGCAGGTCAGAGATCGTCCTATTTAAATGAAGGTGTTGCTTCGTCAGTGCAGTGGAATGTTAGCAAGTAGGGGAACTCGGGCGTGTCACGCTGCCAGCGACAGCTACGATTTGTCGCGAAATTGTACGTGACTCAACGTCTTGCTGAACATAACCCAACTTGCCTTGGGATGTCTCAACCCACCCTAACCCACATCACAGGAGTTTCTAAACAGCCAGCGTTCAGACCTCAACAGTTGGCTCCTTCCGTAGAGTCCTCGCTGGCCCGAGGGGATGTGGTCGAGATGCAAGTGTGAGTTTTCGTGCTACTTCAGAGTCTGTAAGATCCTAGAAATGACTAGGAGTCGTCGATAAAGCGTACCGTACTCATTTGGGAGAAGCACCCAAGTTCGGGCGCACTCCTGTTTGTAGGGAACCCCGACTTCGCACCCCGGACTCCGCTCTGGCTGTAGTTCTCGGCCGCTTGTCACTTTTTGCTTACATCTTGGCGTCTTTTCGCCTGGATGTGCTGGTGTTGTTATTCCCAGACTGTGCTGTGTCTGGCTGGCATGGAACAGCGTCTCATTAAACATAAGACCTACCGACAGGTACGTTACCAGTGTTACTGTAAATACGGGCAGCTGTTTCTTACTTTCCTTCCAACAAGTCGTAGTGTATAGGCGGATCGTCTCGGGCTCAAACTGGCACGTTTACACACGTTTTTGATGACAACGACTGAAGAAAACTGTACGGAAGACCTTGTCAGTGGTCTCAAGTTCCGGGGCATAATCTTGCCATGATGTCGTTAGCGGGCCACGATTCAACTTAATTTCTAGGTCATGGGATTACTGTAATAGTGTGGAAGAGGATGGGTTACAAGACCGCGAACGACTAGCTGTGGCGCAGCCTAGTGAAAGCCAAGCTACATTCTATGAGTCGAGGCTGCGAACCGACGATATTTTTGCTGCAACTTATATGGGTATACTCCCTAGAGGTCACCCCTCGTTTTGCCACATTTACTGTTTGTCGGTTGTCTTTTGCAGCAGAAGTGTCTGAAAGCATGGATAACCAGATTTCCTGCTGGCATCTGAGATATCGTCCTCGTCAGATGCTGTGCCTATACCCGGTGTCGATCTTTCATCAGCAGAAGCATTTGTGCGGGTACAGAGGCTCCTCACGGGACGAGGTGTTATATTCGTTTTGTGTGGTTTTGCACTTGGCTCTGAGGCAAGGTGCTGGAGAACGTCGATCTTTTCCGTGACGATGGTATGGAGCTTTTTTCAAACCTTCATGAGGCTTTGTCGTTCCGTCGACGAAGATCCCTCCATACAATTTAAATGATCACCCATAAAGGCCTGAGTGCTGAAATACTACAAATCATCCATGCTAATGGCTAGACATTATCATGTCTCCAATACTAAGGTGAGGCGAAGATTGTGTTTTTGCCTGAAGATACAGTAATATGACTAGAATAGCCTTAACAATGAATAACTCGCACCGTCCGACAGTACACCTTCGGGGCCTAGGAGACAAAGTAAATGATTATAGCTTTCCCAAAGCAAGCCCCAGTCTTCAAGACATTGTAGCATGTCAAGCGCTATCCACTGCACTCGCTTAGATCCCCTATGGCTATTGAATCTTTCTGGTTTACTCTACAAATTCCTGCACAAGCTGCTTTCTTGGACAATCATAACTAGTCTAAGGCCCGTCCTTTCACAACTCGCGGGGGATATTTCCGATCAAGTTTAACGTCATGGCAGCTTTCCCTGAAATCCGATTTCAGACTACACGCCATACGCCGATAACGATGCCATATGCACGCGGTTGACCAGGTGGGCTGTTTGTTGGCAAGCTTTGCCCCTACATGTGATGACCTCTTACCTCATGTATAGATGTTAATTATTAGGTCCGCTGGGCGGTTATCGCGAGACTACGACAACATTATTTACTAAATATTTTAAACTTTTCAGCGATTGCAATGCTAATTTTCCATCTCTTTAAGCACGCCTATTCCCCTTTAACGTGAGAGGACGCATTGTACCAATAACAGCAGCGCTCACAGGACACCGGAAGACAGGCGTAACAAGTAAGGTCAAATGAGGAAGATCAGGCAGAAGACCATACGCAAATTTGTGACAAACTTCTGGCGATTCGGTACGATATCGACACGGTGCATCTCCTATATCTTCAGTGTCAAACATGGTAGTTTTAGGATGTATGACGAAAGTGACAGCAAATGAGGGGGCCTGAGGTTTGAAAATGCCGAGAGGAGTGTGATTATTATACCGAATGACGTGTATGCCCCAAGAAAGTATAGGTGTGACTTGCAATTGGAAGCCTCAAGGGATGTGCTCCTGGGTACTATGCGACAGCAGCCGAGATCTGTTAATTTCTCAATGCTTCCCTGAGGTTATGAACACATAGCGCCGACAGCGTCAAACATTTCACATTAGAAACAAGAACGAGAGTGGAAGAAAACGAATCATGGCACTCACGACATGGCCTTCAGTCATGAGGATCAGGTAACGAGAGAAGCCATGGCTCACGTGCAAACGTCGGCCGTCAAAAACCCTCCAATTGTGTCTTATCTCTTCAATTTCCTCTCAAAAAAACATTTATATGGGAGGCACCCACGCCACATTGGAATCGATGGCTCTTCAGATATATCGATGGCCCCGCGATGCGATCCAGATATTCATGAGCCGACAATGTGAGAAAAATAGGAATAATTCAATCTGTGATCGAGAAGCTAGTTAACACTGTGCAATGTAACAATGTCAGCCTAGGGGTGCCATTACAAATCGACTACTATGGGATGGAAGGCTTACCAAGGACAGGCACGTCTTCAAACTAAGCACGTAGAATAAGTCGACGGCGGGTGAAAACCCCACATCCTATGGGGCGGAAGCATCTGCGTACTATGTGCGGTGAACCAACGAAGTTTGAATCTTGATACCAGACATCACTGCGTGGAAACAAAACCCGGACACAGAGAATGGTCACTGGTCTTCCAGATGGGTGGAGATAGCGCTTGAGGTCGATTGAGCGCATGTTTAGCGAGGCGCCTACTACTCCACCTCTACTTGTTACCAATCGAATGGGCTGGGGCTCGTTCAAACCAGACTCAAGGCCAACATAAGTATCGGGTTGAATTAATGTCAGACTTCCAGAACCGCGGAGGTTTTAAGAAGCTCGTTATAAGCAAACGACCAGAAGGGCAAATGTGGACGTAATGGTAGAGCTGCAGCTAAGGTGAATCATCAGTCGGGTATCATATCTTCATGATTTCAAATGAGATTTTTGTACAGACCATCCGGCATGTTATGTTGGAATAGCTATACTCATAACGGTGTCATACAGATTGAGCTCGAGCTTAGAGGTCAAGAACTTGGTACCACCTGCCTCTGCCTCCGCCAACAGGCATAGTAGTGAGATACTGTGTTCCCCAAAGCGAGCGGCAATGGTACGAGGACACTATGAAAAATAAATTTCGAAGAAAGGAAAACGGTAAGTGAATCCTGGTAGTTCCTTGACTTTATGAAACGATATATCAGACTCATCAGTGTAGATCGCGTATCGTGGCCACCCCTGAAACCTGAAGGGAGTGCAAGTAACTGCCTGTATTGGTGGATATGGGTCTTGGGAGCACTGGGATTGCGTAGAGGAGCCCTCCACAGGACTCCACAGGACTAGGGACGACATCTTTGGCGGCATGCTGCTTGGACTCACCTTCCCAATCAGCCCCTACTGGAGCCCGCCACTCGGAATTTTAAGAAGGAGATTGGCGTGGTAACTGCTGAGAAGATGCATAATATACGTACATTCTGTTTACGTATCACCTCGTCTTTCTTAAAACCCACTCATCAACCTCGAAGACCGCAAAGATTCGAGGGCGATCAATTATCGAACATCTGTGGCATGATATCTGCCTAAATGATTTCAGCCATCGCAGTCATGAATCCTTGATTATTCTACTGGAGAGTTGACTTAATTCCTTGGACTTCAATGTTTTCTGCTACGATGGAAGGTGGCATTCATGTGGCCGCCTACTTTTCTGGGCAGTTTGCCCGTTTATTCTGATCACTGAAGGAACTGGATCGTTGCACCGACGTGAATCTGACTCGGAATGAATCAGGTTTAGACTGGTCGCGATATCGAGTCGACTACTGTCTGGTGATTGACTGATAATTGTTCTCCTAGGTGAATAGATGTCCTAAGGCAACGAAATACGACGTACACGCCTTTTTTGTGGGTATATCGTTCTGACTCACTAAATCTGCTGTCGATCATTGACAAATGTAAGTAGGTGTCTGGTTTCGAAATCGTGGCAATGTAGCTCATCTATCAGCGATGACGCTAGACCATTCCATGCCCCTTCAATAATATCGGTGCCACTCCCGAGGCAATCAGAACTTTTCATGATTGGAAGTGCCTCGAGACAGTAACGTTGCCGTCCGTGGAGAAAACGACTCCGAAGTCACGCCGGTTCAATGCTGTCACTCAGCGAGTCACTAGAGATAGTGGCGCTGTAGTCCTCAACTCCTGTCGGTTTTCACGCTCATCAGGGCTCTTTCAACCCCACTTCTGTAAAGCCTGTCCATGTAAAAAAAAATTTCGTTTCTTTGGTTTCTTTCGCCTCAATTTTGCCTTGACACCTGACTGCATTTCCGGTAGACTTCTGTTTTAAGATGTCGTGTCTCTTTCTCTCAGGATACCGATATTACATGCCCAGGTATGATGTTTTATCATTAGTGTCTCGCTTCACAAAGACAACTCGTTACGCAGTGGACCCACCGCTTTCCGTAGGACTCCATCACCCGTGTCGAAACTCATCCGCAAGATCGAAAACCTGCCCTCTAGCTGTGTTTTGCACCGCGTGCTTTGCAGCTTCAGCCGCATATTGTACCTGCATTAGTATCCAGGTCCAGGTTGGAAACGTAATCAGCAGGTTTGAATGTCCTAGCAAACTCCCCTATATATTCACTTATTATTCCTGTATTGCTTACCGTCGGCCTAGTTATCAGTTCTGCTTGCACCGCTGTCTACAGGTTGTCTTTTTCATCCAGCTTGTCATTCTCTCCAGCCATCGGTATCTGTTGCATGCAATCAGTGATAGAAGTCATACAATACCGTCGACATCTACTTACCGCTTCTGAGGTTGGATTGGGATCGATGGTGCGGGTATCTTCTTGTTTTTATGTTAGCCCTTCAACTGCGCGTTGTGTCAGATTATCCGACCTAGCCGTCACTCAACTAATCACTAGCTAATAGATACTCTCCACGATAACACTGTCGAAAGAGCGCACTTTCACGTTATCAGACTTTAAAGTCACAAATTTGTTAATAAGATTCATTCATGTTTCATATGAAACATTACGCAGCGTACTTATGAAGTTTGGCATATCTCGCTCATGTGACTGACTCAAGGGTTGCATGCAGTTAGCTATATAGGCCCCAGGAAGGACACGATCGAACCCCCAGGCCTCAGACCTCAATCCCTGCCAGATTTAATGGCATAATAGTCTCCCATAATATTTCTTTCGCCCCGCATTCTTTGGCATATCTCATCTAATGGCCCATCCTGGTGCTGGCTTAGGCCTTTTCCTAGAGGCCCCAGGATTCGAATGCGTATTGATATGCATGTTCATAAGAGGAAGCCGAAACATACTGGTTGTGTTGATATTGTTCATAAGTCGGCTGTTGACGGGTCAATTAAAGTCAAGTATTGGATCAACTCACCAGCAGCTCCGAACGGAAGCCTGCATCACACTCTCGACATTAGTATGTCCGATGTTCCCAATGGTACTGGGCCGTTTATCTCACATTACATATATCGCGGCTTTGAAGGTGAAACTGAGGTGCCCTACGTACATGCATGGAGCAAAACTATGATACGCACCAACGGAACATTGGGGTGATATTAGAACTAGGTTTCTGACTGGAATAATGGTAGTAAAAAAAACTTATTTGACAAAGATGTATGCACAATACGGCACATACGTCAAACGTAAGTATTAACCCTGATTTTTCGTCTTAAAAAACAAAATAAAACGAACATGAAAGCCCAGCCAGGCAAATGTCTCGAGGCCGCCGAGTGGGACAGAAGTAATGAATTTGAAAGCCAGAGATTACAGTCCCTTAAAGATGAAAGGAGGTCCCTGAGTGGCGGAAACCATCGTGGATTATCATGAAGATCAAGGACCGTGGTCGCCGGTATGTGATATGAGCTAGTGGGAAATACGCCAAGGAAGGTGTCCTGCGGCGGGCCATATGCTGACTCTGCTTCTACATGTTATGGCCTTCTCTAGAGGCGGCTAAACCATTCAGAAATGAGATGGTCAAGATCTCAAGGAAATCAAATGATGCCCGCTTGCCTACATTTGTGATAGTGAGCTATGGTGCTTCCAGCAGATTGGCTGCTGTTCTGTTCTCAGTAAGATGAACCCTGTGAGATACAAGTAGTAACCCACATCGACGCACTGCTGACCCACGCCACTCATGCGTATTCTACCTCATCAGAAGCATCCTATCTAAGTCCTTGAATCGCAAGAGAACCATCGAACCCTGGCCGTTTCAACCACAGGAGATATCCCCCGGAACCATGTGTGTTGCATCATCACTTTACCACCGGTATCGAAGGGGACAGAGAAGTGTCGTCGGTGTGACTATCGGCCTTAACTTGGAGGTCTAAGTCTCACAAGGGAGATAAAGAAGGGATTCTTCACGATGCCTTACAGTCCACTTGGGAATGTAGAACGAAAGCTGTAGAGGAAGGCGGGAGTAACCGGATTCTTGACACATCTTACCTTGGACTCCGCGTCTACCTCTACTGTTCAGCTGGGGGTTGATGGTTGGACAAACCCAACGTGGTAATAGTAAGCGTCAACCTCGCCGCTTGATGACAATTATAGTATCGGGGAAGCAAAGCAAAGCTCGCTACTCCCATGTTCACAGCGTCACCACACCGATAGCTAAACCGGACGACGCCTGATTAAACGACCCAGCACCTCCGAGTCCTCTGGTATGGTTAAGGCATTCGAGGTATAAGGAGCGTAAGGGATATCTTGATGCTCGGCAAAGCTGGCCAGATCTGCTTTCGTCAATGGAAGGAGTCTTCAGTGAGCAATAGTTGAACTGCGAGTGGGATTGGGAGCTTTGTGATCGCATAATTGCTGCTACGTTGATCTTGAGACTGCATCTAGGCAACCAGCGAGTACCCATTAGCAGGTTCACATGATAGGGAGGGACATCGTAGACGGATACATTCAGCATGTCGGTAAAAAAAGTCACCAGCTGAGGTCACCGAAAGGCGTCGTGGCTTGCACCACAGTGGGTCTATTCAACAAAATTTGTTACCGTGCTTTTATCCCAGTGAAATTTTGACCGACCTTTGGCAACGTGTGTGCCCATCAATTCACTTTGTTTCAGATACATATGTCCCTGAGCCAACTCGACTGTTGGTCTCGTTTAATTGACAACTCAGTCCCCTCCAAACCCTTCTAGACTGTCATCATTTTGGAATCCGCCACCAGCCAAGCATATTTATGTTTCTTCGTATACCAGTGAGTTGGTCTCGTAATTGAAAGCTTCATATATACTCACGGCGTGCTACTTCTTGTCCCATACTAGTGCGCCTCACTTAACGCATATCCAAATTTTCAATAATTTACGTCGTTGCTACCATGATGTCGAGACGCCGCAGCCTGCTGTGCTCAAGTTGATCCAGACGTACTTTTGAGCTTCATCAATGATCGTGCGAGGTTGGCCCCCGTGTGCGACAGCACTGACATTTCACGGGTATTTATAGACTGATTCGTGAAGAGCCTTGGTGGCGATAATATGGGGATTGGTCGTCATTCTAATCATCACCTTGTATATCAGATCAACGGCACGCGTGAGGTAAACTAGCGCAGCTCCCGCCTTCCTCTATCAGATGCCTTGATCTTGAAGTAACGTTAAATGACAAGGATTTAGCAAGCGTTCCTGTCAAGGAATAAACCCCGACTTTACATCCCGCAAAGCCTATACTCCGCTGGTGTGAGTCTGAGTCAGATTCGGCTATTAATTTATCATAATCAGCTCTTACCTTCGCTGATACAGAACGTTCTCATATGGGCTATTGGTCATTCGAAGTTTGACACAGTTGTCTCAGAGGATGGCGACTTAACATACTAGTTGGTGAGTCAAACGCGACACCACCTCTATTCAAAAGTCGATGATCCATTTCGGCCTTTCGGTTCAATCGTCGCTCATGTTGGATCTACTACGCCACATATGTCGTTAAAAGAAACATGATTTCCACGAGAGATCTGAGTCTATGAACTGTACCGAAGTCAGAAGCCAAGGTATGTAGATATATATGATTGCACTGTTGGCTCAGCAGTTGTCATAGACACTATTACCCAGGCAGCACTGCACACAGATAAAATGCAATCCCTGTGCCACGGCTATCACTGGATGCATTGTGTTGTGTAGATTATACAGACATCATTTTCGTGGGTACTCCACCGTCTACCTAAGTGCCTGTATCTTATAGCACCTTTGTTAAGGCTGGAGTATTGCGTCCGTCCCACTAACACCACTTTACACATGGAGTGTACGGCTAAGACGTACTCTGACCAGAGATATAGTCCGATGTCGCCTCGCATTAACTGGTATGCTATGACTGTCACAAATACGTTGGGGTTAACTAATCATGTTGGTTGCTACTCCGTGGGCCACCATTGTAAACGCCTCTCTCCCGTGTCGCCCAAGTCCTTGAATCATGCGTCTATGGCCGTGTGGGTCGAGTACGAGCAACCCCTATGGCAGGTTGTGTTGACGCCCGCTCGACGCTTGGGTGGGAAAAAAGTCTCCATGTAGCCCCGGAGTTGGCGGTAGGGAGGCCTGATGAGGAGCTGGTTGCAAAGTACGTGAAGTGACAAATCGCCATGGCAGGAAGACTCGGATAAGCCCAACACATTTCCTATGGAGTACAAGGGTAGACGGATGTCCAAAGTTCATCGTAACGTCGTATGCCTCGTGCATAGTGCGCAAATTGGATTATGTAAATTGAAAACAAAAGAGGACGCCGAAATACACTCTGATAATGGACTCACCAAGAAATCACGCACCTTGACGACTTGACCCATTTACATGAAACCACTGAAGTGGGATATGTGACTTGCGCCCATGATATATCTCTGTTTGAAGCAGAAGGGTTAGTGAGGATAATTCTACCCGTGGGAAACAAACCGCCCAGAAAAGGCAAGTCGAGTTAACACAGTACTTGCTTCTCATAAAACAAATCCTGTGAGTGCAGCCAGTTCCATGGATAATATAGTAGGCCGCCAGTAGGCCGTTTGATCCTTTGATTCATGGTTTCCATCAAGCACGCGTCTATATAGATATCCGGATTCGCTACATCAACGTCTCCTATTGGCAACACGTAGATGACACGTTACCCTGACGGTGCAAAAACATTCTTCTTTTGCATAAGGGTGTCAGTGAGTGGCACTAGCGGGAGCATAAATTAGATGAGAGCTGGATCCAGTCATTTCATTCTTAACCCTTTACGTCTTTGAATTGATCATGCCTCTTCCCCGAAGATTCACGACAGCCTGTTCTCGATCCCGATCACCAAACATTCAAGCCGTATCGAGATTATCTTTCATTATATTTACGTTCCTCGCAGCGATTGCCTTGTGTCACACCAATGCCCAAGCGCAGAATACCACACACACTAAACACGAGTACGGGACAGTAATCGGAATAGGTACGTCTTCCTTGCCCTCCCGTGTTAGACTATTTTAGATGAATATTCTGCAGATTTAGGGACAACGTAAGTGATAGTCTGTCCAGGAGTGTCACATTGACTCAAGGCTTCGTGATCAGATACTCCTGTGTTGGGTAGATTATTTTCCATGTCTTGAATACGTGCGTCGAACTGCTCACACTCAACCCTCAAAGTGTTCCTAGGGCAGGGAGAGCAGAAATAATTGCTAATGATCAAGGACACCGGATTACCCCATCATGGGTTAGCTTCACTGACAGCGAACGCTTGTCAGAGATCATCCCTTCGTTCCCAATTTTTGTTATTAATTGGATCCCGTATGTACAGGGTAGGCGATGGTGCAAAAAACACATTTCACTCCAACCCTACGAATACCGTGTTTGATGCGAAACGACTGATTGGCCGACGATTCAACGATCCAGATGTTCAGCGAGATATTAAGCAGTGGCCATTCACTGTTATAGATAGAGGTGGGACACCCTCTATCCAAGTTCGCCACCATGGGGAACTTAAAGACTTTGTATGTCAACTTTGTATGATCACATGCCCCTACCATTGAACTGTCCATATCCCAGACGCCTGAAGAAATTAGTGCCATGATTCTTACGAAGATGAAAGAGACCGCTGAGGCATATCTCGGTGAAAAGGTCACACACGCTGTCGTCACTGTGCCTGCCTACTTTAACAACGCACAACGTCAAGCAACCAAGGACGCGGGGACGATTGCTGGGCTCACTATCCTTCGCATAATCAATGAACCTACCGCTGCGGCGATAGCTTACAGCCTAGATAAAAAGTACGCAAACGGGGAATCGAACGTCCTCGTATATGATCTCGGTGGCGGCACTTTCGATGTGTCACTGCTCTCCATTGAGGATGGAGTCTTCGAGGTACTCGCGACTGCAGGAGACACACACCTGGGTGGCGAAGATTTTGACAATCGTATAATTCAGCACTTTGTAAAACTCTACAAGAGAAAAGGTGGTACGGATGTCTCCGGGAACCCAAGGGCAATGGGAAAGCTGAAACGCGCCGTGGAGGCGGCGAAACGGACGCTGAGTTCACAAACGAGCGCAAGGTTAGAGATTGAGGCATTTGAAGGTGGAAGAGACTTTTCGGGGACGCTCACTCGGGCGACATTCGAGGAGTTGAATATGGATTTATTCCGGAAGACCATGGGCCCTGTTGAGCGTGTTTTGAAGGATTCAAACTTGCCAAAGGAGAGTGTCCACGAGGTAAGTTTCCGCCCATGCTTGATGGCTTTATGCCTAATATTCGCGACAGATCGTTCTCGTAGGTGGATCGACGCGCATACCTAAGGTTCAACAGCTGCTCCAAGAATTTTTCAACGGCAGGGAACTCTCAAAGGGTATCAACCCCGACGAGGCTGTGGCGTACGGGGCGACAGTGCAGGCTGGTGTCCTATCCGGTGTAGACGAAGACTGGAATGTTACGATCATTGACATTCACCCACTCACTCTCGGGATTGAGACGACTGGTGCGCTACCTCACCCTGATGTTTAATATGTGGTTTTAACGAGTGTCCCCTGCTGAAGGCGGACTGATGACAAGGGTGATCCCTCGCAACACGGTCATTCCAACCAAGAAAACTCAAGTTTTTTCTACCGCTGGTGACAACCAGCCTAGTGGTGGGTCCGGGGCACCTCGGTTATATACACTATCATATTTTTATAATCTATATCAACAGTGCTCATCCGGGTCTTCGAGGGTGAACGCACTCTCACAAAAGACAACCATCACCTTGGCAAGTTTGAGCTCTCAGGAATTCCCCCAGCACCGCGTGGCGTGCCGCAGATTGAGGTCACTTTCGAGATAGACGTGAATGGGATTCTGAAAGTTAGCGCAGTAGATCGGGGAACGTACGTTTCCCTCCTTTCTGCCTCTAATGTGGTCCGAACTCACTAATTCGTGTGATAACTATCCAGCGGGAAATCCAAGCAGATAATCATTGAGAAACATGGCGACAACCGACTCTCAGACGAGGAGATAGATCGCATGTTGAAAGAAGCTGAAGAATATGCGAGCATGGATGCGGCAGAACGGAGGCGTATTGAGGCACTAAATAAGCTGGAAGAGTATATTGCGACTGTGCGGCAACAGATAGCTGACCACGAAGGACTCGGCGGAAAGGTACGTTGCGTTCTCCTTGCTCGGAAGTTGGTCTAATGGAAACAACTTGTGCTGTAGGTCAGCGATGAAGATAAGAAGACCATTTTAACTACTGTGAATGATGCCTTGGTTTGGATTGAGACATATGGCGGAACATCTAGCGTGGATGATTTAGATGAGAAACAACTTGGTACGCGTCTTTGATTCTCGGCAGATAAGAGAACTCATTCCCTTCTTCCTGGGGGCAGATGTACAAGCCATTGTAAACCAAATAACTTCGGGCTTGTATGAGTCACCATCCGGCAACGAGTACCGGGGCGATTCGGGCCAGTCGAGAAAACCGGGTGACGACCAATCCGACGGGCGGAGGCATGTTGAATTGTAGACTAAGTAGTTATTCCGTTAGTTCATAATAATTTAATTATATATGTGTTTGTCAATTACAATATATTCTTGAATTAAAGCTGGTATTGATAGTAGGTGAAGTTTGGGGTGAAGGCCCTTAGCTTACTATAGGGTGTTTCACGTTGGTGAATTCGACGTACCGCGAATTCCTCGTAAAATCGTCATGAAATCAATCCGTGAATTCAACGAATTCGCACGAAACAGCAAACTTAGCTAATTGGTCGATTTTGCGAATGTAGCCTTGGTGCTGCTTTTGAGTTGCATTCAACCTTGAATTTGACATCTGGCTAGAGGTGTGCACGGTTGTGTGGAGTCCTGATAGCCGCAGGCCGGTTGTGACACCAGGCGCGTAAGGGCCACTTTGGGATTACAATGCTGGGCTGGACCGTGGAGATGGCTTTGCATACCCCAAACTTGGGGTTGGTGACAGCCTACAGGAACAGCTACCATGCACATGCATGTCTCCTTGGCATTGTGATGTGGTGGCTGAATGGTCAGATCAGTATGGGAAGCTTGGCGAATTATGCTCGTTGTCTGGGAGATCGAGAACTCTGCTGATCGGCGACGTTCGACGACAGCCATGCAGGATGGAGCCATACCTCGCGGAGGGTTTGGAGACTCAATCTCTCTGCCGAGGGGTGTTGGTTTCAATTTGATGGTGTCTCCATTGCTGTCCATGAAATAGGTAGATGGACACGAAGTGTAAAGTAGAAGCAAAAACTGACACTAAGGCGAGGTCAGCAGGGAAGCGCTGCGAGCGAGCCGGGGGTTTTACCTATTCACGAGGGCAGACAGGGGATGGCGCGAGCGAAATAAATAATGTTAGAATGAGCTCCTCTGGATTAAACACATGCCACAGATCCGCGGATGCTCACTGTTGTAAGTTGTGTGAATACCCACACTCAACCTACGCGGGCGGAGCGAAGGTCAGCGGCATTCTGAGACAGCGAAAAGGCGGGGGCGAGCGTACCTAGCGGAGTATACGCGTAGGTGTGGAAGTAGGCGAGCGCTGCTTTCAACGCGGTTGTGTCACGTGCTGTGAAAGCGAGGATTACTTGGGCGCACGATTCGTTCGGTGTAAGTTCGTACCTCATTTAAACATCGGTTTCGTCTGATCGGAAATACTGCTTTGATCGTGCACTGAGCAGATGATACCCCGTCAAAGTATTAGTGGACCATCCAGAGCCAACAAACCAATATGCACAACACTGGTTTTTGTGCATGCTGTCACTGCAGTGTCAACGTCGATGCGCAATTCCCATTGCGCACCCATTGCGCGTAACGCGCGGAAATATCACATCTGCAAAAGTCAACAAGTAGTTGGATGCTGGTGCAGGATGATCACCCGCCGGCGTCAATCATGTATTATCACGCTGTGTTTGGGCATAAAGATCAAAGCACAGCGTTGTCCGCGAACGCCAAGATGATTTCCAAACGCCACTGATACAAGGACTTCCCAAAGCTTTACTTCCCCCGTGAAGAATCAAAGTTTGTTGAGGTATTGGAGGAGTTAAGGCTGTACAAGTGCATGTTCCTAGCTGTGGATTTCCCTGCTTTCACCGTGGGATGTATAAAGACGATGGTCGACTAATCCTCGTCACTAACAACCTGTCTCTGTGAGGTCGATGAGCTCTTCCCTTTCCCACATGCAGGCGCGTGCCCAGCCCACAAGAAGTCAAACCGCTCCAGGCAGGGAGACATTGAGACCTCCGTTGATTAACCGGGTTCCAGCCAAGAGCTCCACAATTGGCGATTTGGGGCATGTCGACTCCCTCGCCCAACCCCCTTTCCCTCTTCCACGTAGTGTACAACAGCCATTCCCGCCTTTAGCTGAATCCCGGACACATCCTTCTCCTTCTGGCGCCCCAACGCTCCCTGTGATGCAACAAGCGCCTCCCAGGGTGGACATGACCCATGATTCAGACGTTCCCTCCAGTGCTACCATAATGTCACTACCTACCCAAGCGCCTATGCCGTTTCCAAGCGAGCCGCACGGACAGGTTGATCCCACATACCCCAATCTCATGACAACAAGACTTCCTCCCCTAAGCCAAATCTACACATTGGCTAGCAGCTCAAATAATGGCAGTCGTTTTAGCGATCTTTCGCAGGGGCTTCAGATGAATCCAGCCGATTCACATTCCAGGGTTGGAGCTACGAATGGCGCCAGTGCACAAGAAAAGCCACGGTCGCAGTCATTGGTGACTATAGTTACACCTGACCCACGTCCTGTACAAGCTGGTACCTTGGCTAACACCCATCATGCTCCACAAAAAGAGCCTGAGTGGGTATGGAAAATTTTTTGTCTTGTTGCTATAATATTGGTTCTTGGCGTCAGCATTCCAGTGGGTTGGGTTTTACGTGTCCAAGACTTAAATTCTCCAGATCCAGGTGTAGACACTCCAGTGAGGATATTCGTATCTTGTATTAGGCTTGCGCTTACATTATTCTCTTGCAATACCTTAGCTTACCCTTTTCCCAACTCTGGTGGGTCTCGACCCGACGACCCAGAGTATGACAATCGATTGGGGTATCTCCTACGATTGTGGAGCCCGTGGTCCCACGTCGAACCATCCCTGCTCCGATGTTGACATTTTCTTTGACCAGTGATTGTCTTTTGGTTTGTAATATATAAAGCCAGTCACATTAATTTATGATACAGGAACCTTCTCCAGTCTTCGCCCGGTCCGGGCTCTTCAGTCTCTACAAATGACGTACCCACGAGTCCCATCTTCCATATAAATGGAACGGTCTTGAACCACGGCAATGACACCCCATTCCCCAACTTGAAGGCAAGCTTGTTCTACCTTGGAAATACGGCGGCCTTCAGAACTCCGATCAGCCTATTCCCCCCTACCTCCTTTGGAGGGGCTGAGAGGACATTACAAGCATACCCATTTGATCGGTCAGACACACGCATCTTTTTATATGTGCTTGCCTCTCCCTGATTCTCAACGCAGCTACGCAGCACAAATTGCCATATTTGCAATTAACAATAGCTCTGGCCAAGCATTTAACATCATCCTTGGTTCGGCCGCCGGTATTGTTCCGTACGTCAATAGATTTATCTCCAAAATAGAGCTGAAACAATCTTCGCATCTCCAGGGGTTTTTCTGTCAGGTCCGATCCGAACAGCTCGAACGATGGATTTATACTGCTGGATCTGAATATCACCAGGGCACTTGGTGTTCAGCTCTATACCGTTTCCATAATCATCGCCATCTGTGCGCACATTCCTTGGCATTTGAAAGCTGCTGTGTGGCTGACGGCAGATGCACACAACCCTTAGGGCTTGTTACATTAACGCTGCTTACGGCGACCATTTCCTGTATAATATTTGGCCATACACTGGCGAAGGAAGTGTTGTTCGTCCCAGTCGCAACACTCTTTGCCTTCGTTCAACTCCGCTCAACGTTTCCTGGAGCTCCCACAGGCTTTGGTAAGCCTGAGCTTCGACTTTCGTAACTACAGGGGCTGATGACCTGACCTCCGCTGGGTGCCAGGTGCTACTATAGATTTCATGGGCATCCTCCCATGTCTGGGACTCTTAACATTCTGTGTGCGTATCTTTCTCCCCCTTTCCTACCTCGTTCCCTAAGGTATATATCTAATAACCGGTTTCCATAGTCCGTCCTTATGATTGGTGTTTGCCTCTTCCGCCGCAACCCTGAGGACCCACTAGAAGGACCGTCTGTGTGGACCCGTATTACTCCTCAATGGGGTAGCAATCGTTCACATTCACAAATCGGGTCCGCGGTATAGAGTTGGGGGCAAAATATGCTAGAGTATCTGGTGTAACATAAGTTATATGTTTTATTAGTTATATCTTACTAACTTTGGAGGGTCTCTGCCGCTCAAAGGCAACTTTTAATTTAAGCTGTGATAATTTCTTTGGGATATCATGCTGCTTATGCATGAGATGTTGAGGTAGCGGAGCCACATCTTTCGATGAGCTCGCCTTGGGCATGCCTTGCTCTCGTCATCAACATTTTCCGTATTCTCTTCGGAGATCTATCGCCCACCCAGTTTGGTTACTTTAGATGCCTAAGTCTCAATTGACATAAATTTGAACATAAATATTATGCTGTCTTCAAATCTTCGTGCAACAACCAGTGCAGAAGGATGTATGGGGACTCGAATCGTATAATGACAGACCTTGTGCAATTTATTTTATTTGTGTGAGAGATACGAATTCGACTCGGAAAGGGAGGATGCCACAACAGGTGAGCAAGTAGGGGCAAGCGCTATCCAAGAGCCGCGCGCCTAAGGAAGAATCAAATACATATCAGATGTAAACGTGTTGCAAGCATCTAGAGAATTAGACATGAGAACCAGAAAGCAGACCGATACTCACCTTCATATGATATAGTTTGATGCGTAAGACGAGATGAGAAACCTGGGGGTGGTTCGGCACAGGGCCTCCTCCGCTCTGTTGCTACTGTATCAGTGCGACAGTTTCGGGATCATGACAGGTAACATCAAATGAGGGACCTGGAGTGTATGACACGGAAGAAGACGATGGTAATTGCAGTAAATCACAAGAAATGAAACAGGTCTGACTGTGAGAGCGCCAGAGGCTGCATAATGTGATGTTTAGGTGATGTGAAAGGAGGAATCTTGCCAGGTGTCCCCTTAGCTAACTCGCAGAAATCGCAGCGCCGATGGGCCCATAAACATGACACGTTAATCACGATAACAAACAGGAGAAGGAAGAGCAGGAGGAAACCTGGCGCTGCTACACATAAGTATCAGATAAGAAGAAAGAAGACATGACTCACGTGTAACGCCCACCGAAAACCTATTCTGTATTATCCTATCAAAACATACCACCTTTCTCCCACAAAAAAACTGATTGAGAGTAATAAACTGTATACCCACGCCACATTAAAATCGATGGCTCCACAGACGTGCAGATGGTCCCACGATGTGATCTAAATATCCGTGAGCCGACATAATGCACAACATAAAGAACACGGACAGTGAATCAGGGGTCTAGAAGCTGCAGATACTTTGCCATCATACCTGTCAGCCTAGGAGCGCCTGTATTAATGGAGCACTACGGCATGTAAGGATCTGTCCGGCGAGAGAATGTAACTCAGGCTTACTTGGAGCAGGACCATCTTCATATTAAGCACGTAGCATAACCACCGGAGACAGGAGCCGAGCATAGGTCTGATTGTACCTCCGGCCGCGTGTAGTGAACCAGCACCGTTTGAAGCCCGGGATGTACTAGATGTTCCATAAAGGGACAGATACAGCAATACGCAAGAGCCGCCGACTAGCGCTTTACAGTTGAGATAGGTTACAAGCTCGCAGCGAGGCGCCCACCAGTTTTTCTTGCCACCACCCTTTGTGAACGTTCCAGGACTCGTTAGAACAGATCCAGACGCAGATGCTATACGTTGAGCACATGGGCCCGTCAGAAAAGTCATTACGAGATAACGATCAGAAGGGTGACTAGTGCAATGGTCAGGCTGCGTACAATTGGTCGGGTGAGTAGTAGTCACTGTGTTTCTTGCGACGACTGGTATCAGATGTTCATAGCTTTATATGGCCTGTTAGATATTTTATCCAGGTGTTATGAGGGAGTGGATTGCTATGATCAAAATGGTATCAGCACGATTGACATGGCAGTCATGAAGTCGGTACTACCTGCCTCTGCCAATGGGTCAGATACTGTCGTCTCCTAATGCGAAAATATGTGGTCTGAGGACAACTCTGAAAATCAAGTTTCGATTTCGAAGAAGAGGGATCATAGTGAGTGTATCAAACGATCGGGCTGTCATCATCGCTGACCATCCATGACAGTCTCCCTTGTAACATGCTTGAATCACCTACAGATTTATCTCCTTTGATTTAATTTGTCGAGTGCAGCATTACGCTTGTGCCATTCAGCAGCGTGAGACATGGTAGCTATACGCAGTAAGTACTAGAGCTCTCTGCGTCTTTGGCGCGATACCTGAACTTGATGCTACAGATCAGATGCAGCCAGTGCTTTCCATTCTGTAGTTGAAGAAGCATGCGTGATAACTGCACGAAAAGAAGGCGACAGTCTATTGCACACCTCTGTTCGGTTTGCGTATCACCTCTTCCGAAAGCCCCTCATTAACTTCAATGGGTAAAGGGCTTGCCTTTAATATCTTGACTACCGCACTCACCCGGGTGAACCATGGAATAATAAACATTCCAATCGAAAAGCTTTGCTTGTTCTACGGGCGAATTGTCTTGACCATGCCTGCCTTGCACTTATTCTGTTACGAGGGATGCTACCCTCCCAGCACTGAGCCGTCTCTCGTTCGTCCGTACCTGTTACTCCAGTTTTCCCGGACACATATCCCTGATCTGATTGAATACCGAAGGAACCGGATTGTGGCAGTGGCACGTTGAAGTGAAACCGAGGGAGCCATGCTCGCAGAGCGTAGGCCTGGTATCGACCGTCGTCCACTGATTTGATCGATCATTCTTGACATGTCGAGGTCGTCTAACGCGGAGAAGTACGATATACTCACCTCCATATGGATGTATCGCTCTGATCCTAGCCCATCTTGCAGTCAACGCTTGTACTTGTCTAAAATCTTTGGCATCGTGGCAGTTCGTCGGCTGTGGGGTTGCCTCTACTACCTTTCGCAACATCATTACCACTCCTGGACGAAGAAGACGTGAATCATCGGCAGCCGCTGCAGACTGCAGTCAAAGGCCTAATGTGCTGACTGTGGACAAACTCGGAGCTCGTCGGACACACTCCGACAACAGCTACCGACTGATCTTGCCGCCTGGCCACGTAGGGGTGGCGCGCCTTGGAAGAACACCGCAAGTCCGTCTAGAATGAAACGCCATATAGGACTATTGGGTACAGCCAACTTCGACCGTAGTAACGCAGCTCAAAGCATGATCTTTTACGGAGAAAGGCTAGCGGCCAGCGGCCATCAACTGGTTGCGAAACTACCCTGGGCTTTTCATGATTTTACTGTAACGGCCACTCGTTCATGCACATGTATCTCGTCTCACACTTCTCGTCGACATTATATTCAGCGACCCCACTCAGATGTTTCAGTCGAGACTTTATACGAGTTTGCGTATCGCCTCCGGCCCACCTCTCATTTGGTGCAGTGGTGGGCACCTGCAGATATATAATTGATAATCCTTCAGTCCGCAGATTAAAATGCATATCAAGCCATCTTCTTTTTCACTCCGCTTTTTCTGGAATCTCCCTTCAGCTTGTAACTTCCTTAAACTTGTTCCGAGATCACTGCTCACATCATCATCATCATCATCATCATGTAGGCCTTTCAAGTCCGTTTCCGTTCCACCGCGTTCCCCCGGCATCACGATTATCTAATGCGAGTTGGTGGAAGTAAGTCTCTTGTGCTAAAATTTGCATGGCCATGCCTCCCCGGACTCAGTCAAAGCATAGGCATAGGTGTTCTTTTAATCATGGCTTTTATTCTGTCAACCTTTCGATCGTCCGACTCTGCCTTTGCTCATCCACTCTATTGTCCAAGTATAAGGTATTTCCGGTTCTTATATTACACTACAGGAGCACGGGCTTGAAAATAAAGTTGTAGGCAACCTTTATTATGTGCTTGAGCATCAAAACACAACGACAAAGCCACGCATGGATCACTCGAGTTGAGATATCACCAGGGCGCAAGTTGGATGTAAGGACATTAAACAGGATTCTTAATAAATGCTAGGTCAAAAGTAGTGCCGCAGATTATACTAAGATGGGGTCATGAACATAAGATGTTATAACAATCATGTTCGGCGACAGACATGTGAGTAATGCGATGTGCCAAGCGCATCAATATTATCATAAGCCATAGTCTAAAAACAGGTCCAGTCAAGTAGTGACAATACTTAAGTATTCAGTGGGAAGGAAGGAACGACCCTCAGCCCATATAGTATATAGTGGTAAATCATCAGAGGCCACGAGGAAAGGAAGGCTCCATGGTCGTCGGTGTGGCTTCAGGGAGGCAAGAATAAGTCATGGAAGGCATATCGTGGTGGCTGACCTTGTGCAGATTCGGCTTCTACATAAGCCGCTAACGCAAAGCGTTCTGAAATGTAATAGTGGAGATGTGTGAAAAACCATACCGTGTAAAACTCAAGTAAGTGAACTTCGAAGATGGATGACCTCTCTTCCTCAGTAAATTCGTCTCCGATTCTTCCACTGGCACTAAATCTGGGAGATATAAGAGTAACCCATATCGACACAATGCTGCCCCACGCCACTCACGCTTATACTACCTCATCAGAAGCATCCTATTCGAGTGCGTTTGCATGCCAAGAGAAGCCATGCTCATCATCGGAGCGTTACCAATTCCTTGATATGAGAAATCCCCCGAAACCATGTACGTTGCCCCACTTCACGTACGACCATGGGAAGGGCGAAAGTATGCCCGCTGGCCACCTTGGGCGGCATTGAGTCGACGAAATTAGGCTCGGGGCGCCAGGAATAGAGGAGAGAAGTCGGTCCTTCGCCAACCCTATCAAAGACTTGAGAGTAGGGGAGAAAACTGAAAATGCGGGCGGGAACAACCGGATTTTGACACATCTGATCCAGCACCGAGCGCCCACCTTTCACTTTCATCTGAGGGACTCGTCGATTGACAAGGAATCGTGCGGTGTGGAAAAGGGAGAGGTCAACATGAGCTCTTGGCAACCGTTCAAGGTGTCGGGAAGTCACCATAGCGCCCAGCATGTTCGTATAGCCAACCTGGACAACGGCTGAAGACTTGTACGACGAAGATCCAAAGCTCTAGCGACGCTTCCATCATGAAGGTTGTCCGGAATCAAGCCTCGGGGGATATAGTTGATGTCAGTACAAAAGGGCGCGATCATCCTTGCTTGGTTGAGGCAGCTTAAGGGAGCTATGATCAAGAAATTGCGCGGTATTATTGGGAGCTTCATGGGAGCACGATGCCTGCTTGCTCGCCGAGCTTAGACCCATGTTGCTCGCGTATCTCTGGGGTCATACGATTACGCGGGACGTTACCTGCAAATATATTGAGCATCTCGCTCAAAAAAGTTACCAAAGGAGGCGGCCTCTGTTGGGATGCCGTTTGGGGTCGAAAAGTATCCCCAAAAGGCTTTCACGTTTCGCGGGGAGTTACTACTTTCAGCAGGATGGCCAGTATCCTCTACTCAATCCATGAATTTTGAAGAAAGCATTGGCGAGGCGCATACCAAGCGTAACAGCTCCCCTGTGTTGCAGATACACACGTTCCCGGGGAAACTCCCCTCTAGTCCCAATTACCAGAATCTTAGCCCTCCCTTGCCATTATGGTTTCCAAATGGACTGACAGACGGCAAAACGCTTACCTGGCGTCCTTGTACCGCGGTAAATAGGTGAGTTTCTCGGGCGCTGAGGTTCTGTTTTGTAATACTCACTTTGGTGCTTGCTTCTACGCCATTCTAGGTGTAGCTTTAATTGCAAGATGTGTGAATCTCCATTATATCCCATCCCAACATATTGTTAAGCCGAAAATGCATTTCTATGCTGAAAGCGACCCAGACTTCGTTTGAAACTTGTAGGAATTCGGCACACAATCAACGACGACGTGAATGATGCTTCTCCAGCGAGATGGCCGATATTTCATGCTAACTTCAAGGGTATCGTGATAACCGGGGTTAATTTGTAGGGGTTCCCGACAGGTGATAATTTGCGCTGCGAACCGTTCGCCTGGGATAGCAACGATAGAGGGTATGCATGAGCTCCACTCCCCCAGCGTCATCGTATTGATCTCGAGGGTGTGTTAAATGGTGAAGGGGACAAGCGTGTGTCGAGGAATAAACCCCGACTTTACATCCCGTACTCCGCTGGCGTTCCAAGCCAATTGTATTCTTCTTGGTAAACTCTTATCTCCATGTTGATGGCTGTGATCCTGTGGCCCTCTTAACCTTTGACAGTTTACTCGGGCGATGGCGACATCTCTGTGACGACTGCCTGAATTTTTCGGGCCTGAACACTCGACACAGGAGAACTAATGCCGTATGCTGTGTGACTCAAATGGCCACTTTTGCCTTCTAGTTCTACCTTGGTTGGTGTGTTGTACCTTTAGTATTCTACTCGCTCATGTTGGGTCTAATCGACTACACAGCATTGAAGAACAATTGTTACCTGGCGCCATGGAAGCTGTACCAGACATGGCCCGTCAACTCGAGATACCAGAGATGGGCAATAAGTTATCAGCTGCATGATGTAACAAGAGCAAGGAATAAGGTATGTGGAATCTGGGTGACAAGGTTAGGATATGACTACACCATTTCTTGGCAGGATGTGGTTAGATTTTCTCCATTTTTCTCCACCCTCCACCAGACTGAACTGCATCGCGCAGGGCGTCTCGCATCCGAGTTGCAGCACCAACAAGCCTCTACGTCGCTTTGAGACGTTTCAACATGAACCATTTGATACCAGCATCGATGACGCAAATCTAATTCCATGAACCACATGTGCCGTGGTCTTGGCTGTGGTGCAGAATTTTGCCACAACACGTATGCCCTACATCTTCCTCCGCCATAACACATCTTCTGAACCAAATGAACCTCTCATCGCATACCGTACTCGGATTTGGACAGTCGAGCAGCAAGCAGGGTAAGCTAGAACCAATTTTCGCTGAAAGAGAGACCTCAGACTGGTCATCGAGAGTGGGGATATATATACGCTGTGTTTGTTTTACTGGTGACATCTTTGTCTCAACAACACGCAATACCGTGTTCAACTGGGTAGGTCGAAGCCATGGCAAGGTTGCGTTTATGAAGGCTCATAATTTTACTTCTCTCCTTCGAACAGATTGCGCATTCGTCATTGTGAGTTTTGCGAGCTAGTCACATTTTACACCGTCTTTGCCATGTTATCATCTCAGGGAATCGTTCAGTGCAATCGTCATTAGCGTTCACCTTGCTTGAGAGAACCAGTCACCGCGCACATGAATGTCACTCAACAAGCAAGACATGAAAGCGAGACATTCTCTGCCTCTAGCTAGCTCTGCACCGTTTCATTGACGTATATATTATCTATTGTTCGAAGCTCGTCAAGGGTCGAGCCCTGGGTCAAAGATGATCTATACTTATACATCTTTGGCTTATTACAGTATAAACTGAAATAACCTATGAGATTGGGCAGAACGGGTACCGCGTATGTTTAGAAATTTGACCGAGCCTGGCATCAGTTTCTGATATCTAGTGTATACGCGGTTCAGCGGCGCTGTCGCTGGCAATAACTAGAGCAGCATGATCATAGAAGGCAGAGTTTAGGACGTCTAAAGGAATCTAGTTCACTTATTAGTTTCAGCCCAATCGATGCAAATGTCGGGTTAGTAATACGAGTGGAGGTTGGAAATGAGAGTACTGTATCGCAGTGTGTCTGGGACAAAAGTGGAAACCCGGTGCACACCTTGGGCATTCCCATAGAGCACAGAGAGGGGTAGGGCATCACGGAGTGGATGGAAGAGAAGGACGGGGAATTGCATATCATAGATGAGGGAGTAAGATGCACGAAATAGCGCATAAGGGCGATGTGTAGCCGATTCACGAAGCGGCGGGGTCGCAGAGGGTGGGGACTAGGGGCGGACGATGAGCCACAGTAAGCTCTGTAGAGCTGGGGTAAACATGGTAAGAATAGGACACGTATGAGATTTAGTCGTAATTGACAAAGATGGGCGAGATAGATGGGCGAAGCAATCCATGAAGACGGGGACTAAGCAGTCGACAAAGTAATGTGAACACGAAGAGGTGGGCCTACGGGACAACAGTGAGATATAGCAAAGAGATGAAGCCTAGAAGGAGATACGAGATTATGAAAAACATAGAGCATGAGCAAAAGCATGGGTAGACGATGTATAAGCACCTCGCCGAAGCAGGGGACAGGGCCTGTATGGTCGCCGTGATTATGAAGCATGAACCAGAGTAAAGCATTTAGAGAAGAGACGTGAAAGTAATAAAAGATAAACAGTAAAACACGAGATCGGGCTAGATATAGATATGGGTAGACTCGCCATGGAAGGCATTGAGAGACGTCGATATGGCAATTAGTAAAAAAAAAAAAAAACAGAAAACGGAACAGTGCAGTGAGAGCAGGAGAATAGGAGATAGGGAAGCTGGAGTGTCACTGAAAGGTGGTGAAAAGTTAATGAATGAGTAGTTCGAGTAGATTCGGGTTTTCCAACAACAGAATGGGAAGGACAAAAGGCATTGAGACGGGTCTAGGGTCACAGACAGTCAGGAGAAGAGAGAAAAAGAAGAAATGCGCCAGAAATAAGGGAGAAAGTGCCGATGAGAAACCAGTCAAGAAGGGACAGGGAGTGTGAACGACGGTGTGGGAACAAAGGGTGGCGAGAGTGAGCTTATGTACGAGAAACAGACAACAAAACACGTCAAGCCGGCTTGTTTTTGACGATTAAGGATGTGGAATGTGGAACATGAACTTGTTGCTCAAATTGTGTCGTACGATGATTAGGGACAACAAAATAAATACGAGGTGGCCAGGCAAAAACCAATAAGATATGAGAAGCACAATAAGCATAACATGACGAGAGGCCAAACCAAGAAGGCACGGGACAGCCAAAAGCTGGTTGAACATAGAGTGAGGAGGAAGATATGGAAAAGCAATGGACACGGAAGAGACGGAGCAATCCGGCATGACGGGCAGGTAGGAGAAATTCAGCCATCAGATAAAGTACGAGGTTTCTGAAGAATGCGAACTAGGTAGAGTCAGGAGGGTCCACAAGACACAGGTTGACCGTAAGCGTGAGCGATTTTGCGACGCGAAGAACGGATATCTGAGGAATATTGTGGTTAACGAAAATCATTTGAGGCAGGTGAGGTAGTGTCACCAATGGTGCATCTCATTTATTTACCGGCGTGTTCGAAGAGTGAAAAATAGATAGGGTCGGGAGAGTCTAGAAGGAATAGGTTGACCAGGAATTGAGAAGGTAGATAGGAGAAGTCATGAGTACGCGAATTCTGGAGAGTAGTCGTCATAAGGAGTGAAAATGGAGAATTTGTGGTAAATTAAGGGTGAGAGGAAAGGGGGTGCAAAAATGTTCGTGAGAGAAATAGAAGGGCTAGGAAGTTATGCAGAAAATGAGAATAGCAGTAGCTGATGAGTGACTCGGGTAGCAAGGCAGAATAAAAGTGATATATCCGATAAAGGGTTTTTCGGTTATATATGCGGAACAGTCCAAAAAGTGACGGTAGGAGTGCCACTGGGAGAAAGAGGAGGAATTACAAGTGTTTTCGAGGAAGAAAAATGGATGGAGTAGAGAGGAACTGATGCAGACGGTGTACTCAGTTTTGGCCACGTTGGCAGAATTAGTGGGATAGGAGCTGAGGGACTGCTAAAAAAAATCAATAGGAGAACTAGGCAGAAACGTTCATAGGTGGAAGGGGTATCTGAAGAAAAAAGAGACATGAGCATGTGGATTAGTTCGCAGTCCTCAGGGTGAATTGCTACATGATTGGGCATAGTTGGGGAAGAGGAGTCGTGGCAGGGTGGTAACGCAGACGCAGCAGGTTCCAAGTTTTGACAAATTAGTGATCTCCTTGCTTGAGAACCGCTTGGACATTGAGCTAATGAGCCAATTACAAGTGACTTGAAGAGCCGAGTTTTCCAAAGTTAACGGCGGAAGAAGAAACAGAGCGAGTGCTTACCAAACATTCCCTTTCTTGGGTTAGTACTTCGCGAACCTGATGTAAGCCCTGGTGCAGTGTGCACAGGATCACACGCGCTGTTACAACCAGCAAAGTAACGTACAAGCCTTGAGGGTAGCGATTACAACACCTCCTGTTGTAAGATGAGGTGAATTAATTCTTTCCGTTATAAGTACTGTATAGCGAGCTCATTATACTTATAAGTAAGTATTTCAGGGGGGCGGCCCAATTTCTGGGTTAAGTAATAGCTGGCGGTGCCATGGCAAATCATATCAGGGACGGTAGTCGTGGGCTGTGAAACAGTATTCAAGGTCACAGCTCTTGGACTCGTATTTAATACCTGCCACCACGTCCCAATTCTCAACTTGACTCCAGTCAAGAGCGCTCCTAATCCTCATTACAACTGACATTGAGGAGGACGCATGGACAACCGAAGCGGTGGATATAGCGGAAAGTTAAGAGCGAGAAGTGGCACCGAGGATTCTACTCGTAGAATGACGGAGTCGCCTTGGTACGCTCGCTCTGAAGCTGGACGCGGAGAGGGCTCGAGACCGATGGGCATTCCATCGCCGTATGATAGGAACGGAACTCAGGCTAGTGATCCTGTGAATTACCCTCATACTACTCGACGCAGACACTACGGAAAATCGGACGAGGAGGCCAGTGCTCCACATACTACCTACAGTGAGAGACGACATGAAAGAAGCTCACGAGATTATGCAATGAGCTCGAACGGTCGCGACTTCCATGCCCCTCCGTCCGTCCGCATGCCCTCAAGTGATGATGCACGCACGGTGCGAAGCGAGCGTCGTCATACGCTCAATGATGCGGCCAGTTTCAACGGACGCATTCCCACTACACCTTCCATGTTCGATGGACGTAATGACCCACCACCGACACGAAGAGGGCAAAACATGCCACGTCCTCCCACGTCAACACGCCAGACGCGCAACGCCGTCCGCACAAGCGGTATTCCTATCACGTCAGCCGCAAGCACTTATCTCCCCCGACGCGCCCTCAAAAGTGGTCCTTCTTTTCCCTCATCTATATCGAAAAGAGTCCGTTTCGAGGGCACAGTTCCGGGCTCCAGCCCATCACTTTCACATCTCTCCATGGCTCCACCCTCGCCCCCACATCCCTCCATGACTCCGTACTCGCCCCCATATCCCTCCATTGCTCCGGTCTCTCCCCCACATCCCTCCGTGACTCAACACCCGCCCTCACATCCCTCGCTCGCTCCGGTCTCTCCACCACACCCCTCCATAACTCCACACTCGCCTTCACATCATCATTCCCTGGCCCCGAATTCGCCCTCAAAGGAGGAATACGATGTGCCCAAAGAAATGCTAAACCCAGATGAAGTGGCGCAGCCACACCCAAGGCCAAGTCTGGTCGCAATGGTTTTGAGGGCAATTCGACGTCTGCTTGGTAAGCGATTGGTTGTCTTTGCCTGTCGATCCCGCATTGTTCATTTAATAGTCTTGGTAGTACTTGAGGTTGAAGTTTGTCTTCTGTCTTTTCATGTAGTCCACCATGAACTTCGTTTTTCTTATCGGAATCATCATCATCATCATAACGTCATCTAATTCTCTAACCAATATAGAAAAACGCATCGGCATAAAACAACGCATTTGGTCTATCAGACTACATCCCTTATTGCGAGTCCGGACTGTTTCCCGTCCAGCACGTCTTCCGTGGGATGTACGCCGGTCCCCGCTGCTAAGTGATTCAACGTTGACTGGGGTGTCAGGCTTGAAAGGTGAGCTTGCTAGAGCACGATTTGACCAGTGCGCTCATTAAACTCTCTAACCACGTAACATAGAGCCGACGACGTCACCTCCGACTACATCTATGCGGTTAATTGTCGAGGTCCCAGGCCTAACTAACGCACAGTGGAATACAACGGTGTGGCCTTTCGACTCGCCTCGATCGCAATCACACGGCAATGCTCGTACGTTAGCATACGCCCCTAGAGAGACATTCTCCAAACGTCCTGACATCCCTTTGTAGGAGGAAGAAATGCCAATTTGCCTATTATTCGCTGCATTGACGTCCTGCACGCTCTTCACACACTTCTCCAGCGGCGCATAAAAAGACAAGAGTACTCGGAGCTGGACAAGGCACGCCAAGACCGTGTCAGTAAGGTTTTCTGGGATCGATGCTCGCCCAATCAAGGTGAGGACGAGAGTTCGAATACGGAGGCAAGTTTTGGAGTACGGCGGATAGACCTTTTGGATGGGTGGGAGTGAGTCTATATATGCTTCTGCTCTGTCTGAGATGCGTAGGGACTGACAAGCTAGCAACAGGTGGGGCGGGCTGATGCCAGGTAGCAGCCAGGGAGAATGGGTCGTGAGATTTGGAGAGACAAGTGGTATATAGGATCTTTATTTCCATATCAAAAATTTGATGACAGTGAGATTATGGACGTGGTTCCATTGATATTATTGTCTAATGTACTGGGTTTTGATTGCTGCATTTTCGCAGCTTATAATGACGCAGATCGACGTTGAAAGCATTTAGATTGCATGCAATGAGCCTGTCCAACCCACAGGAATCATCCACAGGAGTATGGGTGCTGTAGAACCATTTAGTAACACGTTGCTTTGTTTTCTATACTTACGTTTAGGTGTCATGCAATGGTGGTACGCGTGTATGTGCATGCATGAATGCTTTTGATATTACAGTTAATACATTATAATGCAAATGCAAATATGGTTACATTGGGGGCATGGGAAAATTTCTGAAGTCAGGGGACCCATTGGAAAATTCTTAGGAAATTCAATGTTTTACAAGAGTTTCCTGTGTTTGGGAAAATGTATAAAATCATGAAAATATTGTTATTTCTGTGATTTCTTGACAATTTCTCAAACTAGGAAATCTTTGAGAGATGTAAATTTCTTACTCCTAGAAATTGAACATTTAATGTAATTTCCAGAGTCAGGAAATTTTAGAGAAATACAAAACTTCTGCAAGATTTCAGGGCAAGTTATTCATAATTTCCCAATGTTTTGCTACACCAGAAAACCATGAAGAATTTTAGAATCTACTAATGGTTTCTTTAGATAGGAAATCATAATGAAACTGACAGTTCCTGAAGGTAGTTTCTTGACAATTTCCTGGGTCATATTTTCACAATTTTTATACATTTTCTTGAACATGGGAAACTCTTGTAAAACATTGAATTTCCTCTAAATTTCCTATCTTATAAAACTCTCAAGAAATGTGGAATTTTCTAAGAATTTTCCAATGGGTTTCCTGACTTCAGAAATCTTACCATGCCTCTAGTGTTAGAGGATATGGTTTTGATATTCACATGCAGGTGTTTCACTGCACACCTTCCTTGAATGGAGCAACATCTTCCCAAACCTAGATTGATGTGGAACATTCCTGACTGTGCGATACTACTTGTTAAAACTAGGTAGTGGCGGCCAAAATATTGTATAAGCCAGAAGGGAACAATAATGAAATTGTTTGGAGTCGTCAACGAATATGATATATAATGATGAATACGTATAGTTAATCTACCAGCTGGCGTTCATTGAAGTCTGTTTGAGTACCGGCCAATTTCTGCACTTGTATCGCACCTACTAGCACTATGCAGTGTGATTTGCTGAGC
>QFFB01005892.1:0-13551 GCA_003316465.1 Ramaria cf. rubripermanens
TTCAAAAGGGGTCTTGTCTGTTATATTCAAAGAGGAAACCACGAGACAACACTCAGTCCACTCACATGAGTTGTAGACGCGCTATGACATCACAAGTATGGATGGATGGGTAATGCACATGATTACCCCGCACACGCGTCACCAATAATCAATTGGCCCGGTTACATGGCGAGCAGGCACCTGAACCGTTGGAATAATAAAAATAGAACGGAAAAGGATGTTGCAACTATAGAGGGTCGTACGAGAATGACAATGACATGGGATTTAATATCAAGGGACACATCAAACATATCCAATAATCGGATTACATATGGGATAGGAGAAGAAGGGGTGGCTTTCACATTATTATGTCAAAGAGACAGACATTTTTCTCTATTATCTTTTTTTACTTGTCATCGAAAATTATACTTCCAATTCCCCCATTCACTATTTTCTTCCCCCTGACGACTGATTATTTTCCAGATTTTTTCCACTATCCAAAACAAAAATCCAGCACTATTTGCTCCACAGATAGTACTATCTTTCATCCCCTTAGTTACTAATTTTCCAGACCTCCGTCCCTATTATTAGCATTCCCAAAATCACCCATACACCTTCTCATATAAATATCATAATATTCCTGTATGTTATTCTTCAGCCAGAATTATATCCTTCTTGATACACTTAGAAAAGCTCAGGGCATTCAGACTTGCCTTTCAAAAATTTCCTACTATCTTCTTCAACAAAATTCTACAATATACAAACCAGCTACACTAGGTTACCTCTCTACTCCCTCAATTCATCACCACACATCAAACCTCTCTTCTTTTATTTGACCGACGATCCATCTTAACGCCAAAAGAACCCCTGAGCCGAATCTCTGGAATATCATCATATACCATCTCCAACACCCGCACTACATCACTTTCGGTTAATCAACGCATGTGCCATATTCGGCATCACACTCGTGGAGGAATCAAAAAATTCTTGAGCTATTTTTTCTTTTATCAAAAAAATATAAAAAAAATACATAGATATTAAAAGCAAAGGGATCCTCAGAGTTTTCTCTTAGGATTCCCCCTTCACCAGTGTGCTGCTTGAGCATAGAGTGTCTGCTTATATTGCCCTCACACTGATGATCATGGGATGTAATTGTCAGTGGACTGTCATCTTATAGGTTGCAGTATGGTATGGTATGGTGCCCATCCCTAGCCATGCTGGGTAGCATTGTGGTAATAGGGTAACAGGCAGTGATGTAAGAGCAGTGCAGGTAGAGTGGTTTGAGTGATAAGAGTTACAGACCAGAGGGCTGGATGGCAGTCAGCATGAGGGGAGCCAAAAGCTACTAGAGCTGTATGGACATCAATGGTCATCAAACTAGAACACATATATGATAACAATAGGCCTAAATGATAGCAATGTTGTAATATTGAAACTGAAAATGCTCAGATCTCAAAGATCCAGGCACATCCACTAACATATTAACCCTGTACACATATAATGCAACCACCCTCCTGAAGCAGTCACCTTACTAGCCAATACTGGCCCCATTCTCTGTTTCCTACCCTCCCCTACACTATATATACACAATTACATATCCCCATCTTCCTATCATGTAGATACATGTCATATAGGAAATAAATCTACTCCACTTGACCACTCTGCTCCAGTGCCATGCCCAAGGCACAGGAACATACTGTAAAAGTAATGCAAGGTCAAAATGTTGGGTACATTATAGTGATAGGGGAAGCAACTGAAAGGTGAATAAACTTGAAGTAGATGACTTGAACTGTTAATTTTGAAGTAGAGAACTCGAAGTGATGAATTAAACTTGAAGAGTTCGAAGATGAAGTTTGATGGATGAAGAATGACTGAAGAAAGTCATAATATTGAGAGTACCTATTTTGAAGTATTATACTGTGATAATGAATAGGAGTATAGGAGAAGAAACAAGATAGCATAGGATACTTAAGCCCCTGGCTCTGTCTGAATTAAAATGTGAGCTAGGTCCACTGTACACATGGATTTAGCAAGAGAAATAGTAATCTGATCAGTGAAGTGAAAAGAAAATGAAGTAGAAATAAAAGACTACGCGATGCCTCACGCCTCAACTCATATTTGGCGATAAGTTCATCAACTTGGTAATACACAATATATGTGTCTTGAAATGAAGGATGTCGAATAATAAAAGGATAGTCTATGAAAAATGATTGAACATTTAGATGAAGTGTCTGGATGAATGAAGTGTGATTGAAAATAATAGGAAGTGAAAGAGTTATAGCCAATTAAAGAGTCTTTGTAATAAAATGAAACAAAATCAAAAAACTGTCCTTAAAAGTTCTTTTTGGTGTTCTTTATAATACATACACTTGTTCTCCATCTTTTATTTGTCCCACCACAATCTTCATCCCTATCTCCTATTATAGCTAGGACAGTCAATCAGTAGTATAAGTAGCTGTTTTTCAGACATATGTAATCACTACATTTCATTACTACCTTCACTTGCATTGTGCAAGTGCCATATCTGCTAGTTTAGTCCCTATGCCCTTTCTAGGCAACACAGTACTAATGGATTCCATCAATCCATATTGCAATTCACTTCCTCATATATCTACCAACTCATATACATACCTCAATTACCTACAAACCTGTACCAAACCTTTGACATCACCTGGACCCAAGTGCTCAGTCCACCTCCTTCACATTGCCTGGGTCCAACAGCTTGGCCCATCACATAGGTCACTCAAATGCTGGAGCAACTCAAAATGTTTGGAACAACCTATAAATACACATACATGTATTTATTACACAAAAAGCAGCACAGGTACTTAGTCATTGTTGTCCATGTAGGTGTTGACAGGAATACCATTAGATATTACTTAAACTTTGGTAATTTTCTTTGCAGGCTTGGGCTGAGAATGATGTGATGTGTTAGTGGAAGTTATTGAAATGATCACCTGATGGACCATTTTCAAGTTCTCAAGCTTTTTGAATCATTTTGGCTTGATACAATGGTAGATAATTTTCAGTACAGCACTACACTCAGAGCAAGACTTATTAGAGGAGCAGCATCCCCCACAGGGACCTGTTTGCATTTCTTGGCAGCAGTAACCTGAGGAAGAACCTTTCCCTTGCCTCTGGTGTTTTACCAGATCAGACATTGGTCATTTTAAAGCTCTCAGGCCCTGAGGCAGCTAGCAAGGGAGTAAGTCAACTTATGTATATGCATGTACAAATTAGACACATACCTTGACCTATTGAGTTTATAACTGCATTAGGATCAACATCTAGAGTATCAAAGGCCTTTGCAAGAGCTTATTACCATTTGGATGAACACAATATTTGAATTGTACCCATGTCAGCTTGACTTGGATGAAAACATGTGAAATGCACATCATTCAATCCAGTGAGCACATGGGGATTTTGGAGTAATGACAAGTCTATGTTTTTGTAGCTAATAGTCACATCAACTACCTGAGATGTTTGCAAAAAGTCCTGCATAGTATGTGGTTGGGAGAAAATAGGGAGATGTTGGAACTAGAATTGACTTGTCAAAATGCACTTAGTAAATGCACCACCATGCAAGAAAATCACTTTATGCAAGCCTGTTAAGACCAGGGTCTATGCACGGGACCTTGGAGTGAGCTCGTTCTGAGCTCAGGCCAAGGGTGATAAGTAAGGGCTCGGCTTCAGCTTATATGCTATGCCATCCACTATCACATGTGCCCTTAATTTTGGAGTGAGGTGAGACAAGAGGAGTGAGAGGACTAGAAGAGGATGGAGCGAGAAACTAGTAAAGGATTTGAAGGGTATCTAAGTTGATTTCTGAAGGGCAAGGTACATACAGAGCGAGACTTATATATGGACAACAGGGAACAGGGTTGGACATAACTAAATAAGGGGGTCATAATGAAGCTCAGAGACGGAGAAGAATGGGTTCAGGGAAGGGGAATATGGGGAACAGGGGTTAGCTCAGGCTCAGACTACTTTGGGAAGGGCTCAGATAAGGTTGGGCTTGGGGTATGGGCTTGGGACGGGGTTAGTTACTGAATATGGTCACTGGAGATCTGTGAGGAACTGGATTGTAACAAAGCCCTTATGTACCAAAATTTTAGGTTGCAAGCAGTGTGCTTGGCACTGAAAAATGTGCAAACGGGCATTTGATAGTGCACACAGCTCATAGGCTATTGATCAAGATACCCTTTGCTACTGACTTCATGTCACTGTCATGACTGCTATTTTCCACATCCCGAGTTCAGTGAATTATGTCAATCTCCATAGCGTCCTTCCATCACACTGATATTGGCAAGGCCTCTGTAGTTGATCACACTCCTATTTCGCTGATCACTGAACATCATCTTCACCATTGTACTGCAATACTTTGCCCTTGTTTCACATCATTCGCAGTCCCCTTGCAGCATGCAGGGTCACCAAGGATGAGCAGAAGTCCAGTGTAACCAACAGGTTTCACTCCAAGACCCCATCAGCCACCATGCCCCATGAAGTTGTAGTTTGACCCTTACTCCATGTCTCAGCATGTGTTATGGCTCCATGGTATTCTAGCCCCTCTTGATCCATCCCCCCCTACATTTACTTTTTACTATAAGTACTTCTACTTCACCTGTATACTTCTCTAGTTCAATTATTGTATGTCTACCTCATTATTTGACCTCTTACTAGTAGAAAAAACCTTAAGTGCAACAACCTACTCCCTTATTGGTAGTTGTGCCTAATGGTGAGCTTGAATCTTTGATCTTGCTCGCTATGCCCCCTTTGGAGACATCGCTGAGACCGCTATTTGCAGCACTTCGTAGGAATGTTTGGATCAGTGAAAGGAACACCTGAACTGGGGTGACCTTTCCTAGAGGATGTGTGCGATTCATCGTGTACTACTCTTGGGTTATTCACTGCGACTGTAGGCCCATGTCAGAATTACACTGATGTTCTACCTTTACCCTAAATTCCAATCTTGACAGTTATCTTTGATCAACTCAATGTTGCTTGTTCTGTTGCTGCCACATTCTCATTCTACATCTTTATTAGCCTCAGAACACATCCTCACACACATACAACCCAATGGATCATGGTGTATCTTGAACTACTATAGTATTTACACTGAGACCAATTGTTTTACTATGCTTTATGACAGTTCAAGATTACTCCTTACACAAGTGCAAGATGGCACTGTGGCTCAGTGCTCCAGCCCTGCAATTTTGTACACTGCATCTCAGCTAACCCAAAGCACTGACCCAGTGCAAATGCCTAGTATTGCCCCCGAGCGATCTCAAGGGTGTACTGGTATAGGGATTTTCAGGGGTCCTGTGGCGGGATTGGGGATTAGGTAAGCGGCAAAGCAATGACGCGTTGATACTTCGGTGCAGTGACGCGTCTTCAGTGATTAACTCAACTCATGAGACAAGGATGTGGATAAAGTGGACAAGGACAGTGGCAAGGTGCGAAGCACCTTGCAGTCAATATTGGGTTTACAGATATTATTAGGATAGGTTTCTATCTCGGTCGCTGCCCTCCATCGAATGTACTAAAGACTTCTATTACCAGTACTACCTTCGACCTATACTAACTGGATTATGTGTCATAGGGTATCACTAATCGCTTCTAAATGAGATGGTTCGGTCTGCGCAAGTAATTAGCAATACAGTTGGCTTTACTATACTCACAGTCAAGCTTTACTAAGGCGGCTAACTCAAACCACCTCCCTTCTACAGTATAAATACTCACAGACTCGAACGTCATTTAATCTAGCACCGTTGATTTCCTCAGTCATGGCCCAACAGAAGGCACTCCTCCTCCTAGAGAAGCAAGGGGCATTCGCTGTCAGAAATATTGACATTATGAAGCCTGGCCCAAGTGATTTACTTGTCAAAGTAACACATTCATCTGCTATTAGGACGACCATCTAACAGCATGTCAGGTTGTTTCGACGGCGCTTAACCCCGCAGATTGGAAGATACAGAAGTATGGTTTAATTTATGAGAAGTTCCCAGCTGTTCTGGGCCTTGATGTGGCAGGTATAGTTGAACAAGTAGGCGAGGGCGTCGTGGCCTTCAAGAAAGGCGACAGAGTGTCAGTACAATTCATGTTCCTTATTTTTCGAATCCTCACCTCTTTAGCCAGCTTCCATGAAGGCGCATTCGAGAATAACAGGGCCGGCTTCCAAGAGTATACCACAGTGCCTGCAGAGATCGTTGCAAAGGCATTAGTATGATTACTCCCAACCGCCCTCCATCCTCATACTGTTCTTTGCAGATACCGGAAAACCTATCTTTTGATGAAGCTGCTTCTATTCCACTCGGCCTCTGTACTGCAGCCATAGGTTTATACAGTCCTCTTGGTAAGGGTGGAGCTGGATTGACCCCACCTTGGGAACCTGCTGGTGAGGGCAAATACAAAGATCGGGGCATTCTTATCTTTGGTGGCGCCTCTTCTGTCGGACAGTGCGGTATGTAGCCTGATTCCAACCTGGGCTAGCCTTGACAATTGTATTTCAATACCAGCTATCCAATTGGCACGTCTCTCTGGCTTCTCTCCCATTGTGGTGACCGCATCTCTGCACAATTCCAATCTAGTCAAGTCATTAGGTGCAACACACCTAATTGACCGCAACACAGATGTCGTCGTAGGGGCCGAAAATATCTTTACCACACCCCCTAGCATCGTGTTCGACGCCATCTCGGATAGAACGCAGGATCAGGCGTGGAAAGCACTCGGACCAAATGGAATTTTGATCCATGTAGATCCTGCAGGGCCTAACATTAACGCTGGAGAGAATGGGAAGACCGCATTCGGCATATATGGCAGCCTAGACATGAACCGTGACCTTGGTCGGAGTTTGTTTGCCAACTTGACAGATTTACTACACTCGGGAAAATTCAAGGCAAGTGCGTCCGTCACTGGTTTCTTCTGAAGACTCATGAACACGGCGAACAGCCCAACCGCGTTGAGGTCCTTCCAGGGGGGCTGGCAGGCATCGAATCTGGACTCAAGAGAATGTCGGAAAACAAAGTTTCAGGAATTAAGTTGATCATCAGGCCTCAGGAAACACCCTGAGACGGGCGCCCGCTGTGGGCTGCCCTGCTATGGTAGCATAATGACCAGGAGGTTGCACCTGTCATAGTCGAAGACATTAATTATTGGCTAGGCTTCCAGGGGCCCGCAATTAATATTTCCCTATGAATATATTTATCCTATGATTAACTGTCGCTACAAGGAATTACTGGATAGTCCATCAATGATGCAGATTTATCACGTACGTGGACCTCTGAGTTCATCATGATCAACTTATATCTAAAACCAGCGGTAAACTGCTTTGGATTGATTAGCAGTCCTCAGTGTGGATGTGGATTACTCATGAATCGCTGATTGTCATGATAGGATGACCCGCCGAAGAAATATCTTTGACAAGACAGCCTTGAACAAATCTGCTTTGAGAGCTAAGCAGGCCAATGCGAAGTAACATCATTTGCAAGAACGACTCGTATGAAAGTATGTACTTGCCTATATACACCCATGAGATCAGGTTTATTAGGGGAGTCGATCAGTGGTCTTCGAAGCCACTTTTAGACTTTTAAACGACAGGATACCGATAAAGAAGAGTAAAGCAGCTAGTAAGCACTAGTAATTGAGGCTCCTGATGAATATCAAATCCGTATGTTGGTAAACCTGGACCGGTGGAAGGTGAGCTCAATATTGCCTCTGTGAAGCATATCCTTCAGTTCGTTTGCAGCCTACGATACTTCTGCCAGTGGTCAATAAAATCTTGTTTTTACAGGGAATGCCGGGGATTCAGAGTTTATTAAAATCAGAATAACCAGAGAGCTAGCATGGATCAAGTGCTGCCGCTTTCCGGTATTGAAAGTTAGAAAATTGTTAGACAGTCTCTGCAGTGTCACATAGTCTAGACATGTTATGCGTCTTTTATATGTTGGGATCAACCCAGAAACTGCCCATTTACGCTCAAAGGGTTTCACAAGTATTTCTTGATCCACATAGCTGTTTCCACGAAGGAACCTTCCTTTCCAGCTTTCACATTCGGGTTATTCTGTCCGATCATTGTTCAGTTTCAATGCATTGCTCCAACATGACACCCAGAACCCACCATATCACCCCTCACCTTTACCAATCAATAAACGAACGACAATGAGAGAAAATACCATTCATTTGCATTTGACTTACTGCAAACCCATGATTGCATCCTTCCCAATGGACTCTTTTGTACCCTGGCGGATACTTTCCATCTCCAAATAGCTGATCAGTAATGGCGCAGGCTTCCGCAGGAAACTGTTGGTCGATCTCGCATGAGTTGATCAAGAGAGGGGCATTCGATTGGGCGAGAAGCTTCTCAAAGTCTCCAGGTATCTGGAGCAAGGACGGGTGTGAAACGGCACCGGCCTTGATCACATTGTCTTGCGCAAGATTGACAACATACTTGCCTATTCGCATTTTCAGAAGTCTGAAATTAGTCCCACCGGTATGCCATCACGCACCACCGAAGCAGTAACCAGTCGCACCGAACTCATTGATGCCACGGCCTTTAAGTTCAGCGATCACAGCATCTACAAGAGGCCGCGTGACCTGTTCGTTGTGTCTCCCGATCCAACCCATGAGGTCAAAAGTAGCCTGATCAAAAGGACTCAGTAATTCGCGGCGTGTCAAAGACAGTCGTGCTTTCCATATGGTCTGTCATAGCTGTCTCCGGGACTGGATCCCCATTGAAATAGTCGATCAAATAGGTCTGCAAGCGTCCAAACATAAGTCTGGATGGCTCACACCATCCGGGTTTGAGCATTTGAGATATGCACTGGCCTGTATCCCATTAGCAGCAAAATCGTCGGCCTTAAGATGGCAAGTCAACCAAAAAAATAATCTTCGTGGACACAACATACCAATAGCTTCAGGCGGGTACATTAATCATACTGTAAGTCTCTTGCGATATGGATTGGGGTGCAAATTTACCTGTGCGTTGCTGAGAGGCAAGCCGAGGGCATCTGTTGCAAATCAACACAGGTCAAATCGAGGCATGAATGCTCATGAGACTCTGAACGATTTCACCTGGAAGGTATAACAACGCTTTGTCTTTCGCATATTCTCCAGTGGGGATCGCCACATATACTTCGACTCCCCCGATTTTTTCGACTTTTCCGGTTGGTGTACCTATTGTCATGAGAGTTGCTTAGCACACAAAGACAGAACATAGATGACGTGCGCCCTGCCTTCGTGACGGACACCAGATATGCAATCTGCACATAAAGTTGGGGCACTCATCGTGGAATCTCACAACCTATAGAGATCATGGGAATGGGTTAAATAGGCTAAACCGGACATCTAAATCTGGTTGTTATGCATGCCTAAGAAGACAGTTTTGTCTCCGACAACTGGCAATAACCGTGCCGTCTGAGCATTATGTAAACCACTAACTCCCCAACGCGGGAAAATTGTCCATTTCGTCATAGGCTCAATATTATGTCATATATGCCTGGATGCATTGCGATCGCCGGCACGGCACCGCGCGTCGTCTAGATGACTTTCCAAAAATAATTCTGTGTTAAAGTTATAGGTACGTTCTTACTAGTTCTAGCCTCACAGGTTGCACGCCATTCCTCTCTTCTCCGGGGTACGCATCGCCACTTCGCTACAGTAAAGCTAGTTCCGCACGGCTTCACGCTTAGGCTTGAGTCATGCTAGGATGCGTCAGCGCTCGCATAAAACCCGCGTCCTGCCTACTTGGCAGCCACTTTGTGGGTTTTTCCCTCTCACTCGCTTGCAACGCACGCCCATCTCGCACAGATAAATTCGCATAGGCTCGCTTGCCGCACACACACTAACCTCGCATAGTCTAGCCTGTCAACCTGGTTGCTATTTTTACATTGCTCCCTATGCTCCCTATGCTGAAGATGATCCATCCAGTGATGAACTACACCTACTCTTCCCATGCTTGTTGCTCTTTGCATCTGAGTCAGCTTCATCAGAAGTAACATGCCTTTCATGTATTTTCCATTACCTGTCCGCCTCATCATCCTCTGAGGAACTAGCCCTCCTTTTACTCTTCTGCTCTTTTTTACTCATCCCCTGCAACTCCTTCCTCTTCTTCATCTTGGCCTTCTTCCTCACTCAATCTTGATCAGAACCATCATTGCTAGGGATGTCTCTGCTCTTCCCCCGTTTCTGCCAATGGTCATATGCCTTTGTAACCTTTGACTCAAAACACCTGGGCTGTAAATACACCAGCTTGTCTATCAATGCACCACACTTTGAGTCCCCTTCCTCTCAGAGGCTCTTGAGCTGAATTGCCTTCTTCATAGTGCTGTTGTCATGGTTTGCCATAATGCTCTTGATAGAGGCAATCCCTGCCAGCTCATCATTAGCTACAGCCTGGTTGAAGAAGGGGTCCTCTGGTGCCAAAGGTTAGCCTGAATGAAGTAGCATTGACCTAAATTGACATTCACTGACTTTAACTACAAATCTTTGCATGTGCCATCAGTATTCCACCCCCTTGCTTTCATCCCATTACACAGCTTCTCAACTGCACACAACTGAGTGATTACCCAGGTCTCCAGACCCATCCTCTCAATTGGATCAATGCTGAACATGTCATGCAGGTATTGCAACAATGCCTCAGTGGAGGTGTCTTGGGCCCACCTTGAGGTTCTCCTTTGCTCATTTGAACTTGCCCTGGTGCCCTGTTTCCAGTAATAGTGAGTGGCAGCCTTCTGCACAACCACATGAGGGTCCAGTGGCTGTGTTGCCATTGGTGAGTGTAAGTTTCATATGACCAGGCACAGACTATGATGCATGCACCTCAAACTGATTTATTTCCCAATTGACCTCAGTGTAGAGGACCCTGTACTCCTCACTCAGTGGAAGCTACCATAGGTCTCCATGCTACAATATTAATGTCTTCATTACTAAGGATCTTCTCCCCTATGTCCTAACCTAACATTATCATCTTTGAGCTGCCAAGAGACATCCCCCTCCCATCCTGGCAATCCACACCAAGTTTCTGGTTGTAAAGGGAACCTCTGTGCAGCCTGTGAATTCCTGCAAACTCCTGCAGAGTCCTGCAAAGTCTTGCAAACTCCTTGCAAAGTTCTTGCACCCTAGGTTGCACTCCATGTGAACATTCCCATGCCCTGCAAAGCCTTGCAAAGTGCATGCAAAGTGCATGCAAAGTGTACACAGCCCTGACAAAGTCAACCCTACTGAATGCCACTTCGGCAATGGGCCTCTTGTTCCAGAGCTGTGCAGATCAGTCCCTTGGCAGCTTCTAAACACCTCCCCAGCTCTGTCTGTAGTTCAGCACCCCTGTTGCTTATGTGATTCAGGCTTCGGAGGTACAGAGTTATGATGCCTGAAGTATATAGCTGTTAGCTAGTGGGTGAAGGTGATCCTTAGCGTTTTCTCTTAGGATTCCCCCTTCACCAGTGTGCCACTTGAGTGTAGAGTGTCTGCTTAGGTTGCCCTCACACTGGTCATGCTCCACTGTTACATCCATGCATTCTGCACTTCCATTTCCACCTTCTGCACTATTGTTTCCGTTACTACCCTACCTTTACTCAGGTCTCCAATCCCCACAGCCCCTCCATCAGCAAGGGTACCTTGTTCCTAGTGGAATGTCTGTGTCCCCATACTGATAGATGGTGGGTACCTTTTAGATATCATGCTTACGTCCCCTCCCTGTGCAATGATCCCCAACTCCACTCATGATCCACATTGTATACCTCTCCACTCTGATTCAGAACTTATTACTGTTGCCTACTTACATGTACCCTCTAGTATATAAACTCCTGTATTCATACTAAGTAACCTCAGTTCAAATATTGACTACATTTAGTATTAACCCTGTCCACGGTGTTCTTAGTACACTACTGTCATTACTTCCACCCTTTCACACTTCCACACATACCACAGGACTGTGCTACATTACTTGATCACTCTGTTCTGAAGTCTTGGGACCCTGTGATTGTTCAATGAAGGAAAATCAAATGACATGTATCCAAAAGCTTCAAACTCCACAAGGGTCTTCAAAAACTCCAAGCTCCACAGACATCTATTTCATCTTAGCCTATTCTATCATCTCAGTTCAGCCCAGCCAGACAACACAGCCATACCCCATCAATTATTAGTTCATTATTATCCCCATGCCATCCATCAGCACAGCTTCAGACTCTATTCCCCTTCAGACCTTTGAGTCCCCAACATCACCTCTACTATTATGATGGTCACTTGATTCAGAAGATATTTGAAGACATGCTGAGCTACATCGTATGCTTCATCCCCAGTCACCCAAAGCAGCATGGCTATCAACAAAGAAGTCACATGCCTATACTCCAAAATCATATGCCATCGAATATTCCATATTTTTCCAAGGTGACACAGCCATTTACAATGAAGAAAGGGAAGAATGTGAGGCAGAATTCTGGGCTCCATACCCAACAAACCCTTCCATGTTGATCTGTCTCAACTTTTATCATAGAGTTCCTCAAGACCATATACAACTATTCCCCCCTCATGTTCTATCATGGGAGTGGATCAAGGAGAAATTTATGAGCTATTTCTGTTGCTGATTTGTCACCCCCCTTATCATGACTCAATTGTGCCAACTAATACCCTGACTCATCTTGGAGATGGTGGACAATTTGTATGACTATGATTGGTGGGTATTTATAGTGTTCTTGTTAAGACTGGCGCCTATGCATGGGACCTTGGGGCAAGCTTGGACTGAGCTCAGCCAAGGAGGTTTTAGTAAGGGCTTGACTTCAGCTTATGTGCTATGCCATCCACTATTACATGAGCCCTTAATTTTGGAGCAAGCTTGGGACAAGAGGAGTGGGAGGATTAAGAGAGTACAGAGCAAGAAGCTAGTAAGGGATTCCAAGGGAGGTCTAAGTGGATTTTCTGACTGAAGAGCAAGGTACATACATAACAAGACTTATATATGGATAACAGGGAAACATGGTTGGACATAAACTAACTAAGGGAATCATGATGAAGCTTGGGGACAGATAAGAAACAGGGTTCGGGGAAGTGGAATATAGGGAACAGGGGTTGGGCTTGGGACGGGGCTAGTTACCAAATATGGTCACCGGAGATCCACAAGGAACTGGATCATAACAGTTCTTGTTATGAGTCACCTTGTTTCTATTTTAGTTAGTCTTTTCTCATTATGACTCATATTTGTTCTATTTTTGGATATTTTATTACTCATTCTCCATACTTTACCCCTATCTGATACATTCTTGCTTACTTTTGCTATTGTAATTTCTCTTTTGTTTCCCCTTTTGTGCTTTGTGTTCCTACTATAACTCATACTGACTCAGATTGCTTGCTCATCATATGACTCAACCCATCGCAATGCATGACATCATTGTAGCTTGGGAATGTGTATATAAGGGCTCAGTCTTTCTGTACAGAATCAAGTCAAGTTCAGTTGCAAGGATATGCCATGTAAGGATGACCAGACTATTTCACCTCAAACTTCTTCCGCATCTTCATCCTTTTCAAGTCAAGTCCCAAGTTTAGGGCACCAAGTCAAAGCTTTGTCACAGGACATAGTCA
>QFFB01005894.1:0-12848 GCA_003316465.1 Ramaria cf. rubripermanens
TTTTACAGAGATTTTAATCCTTTTTTTTCGAGATTTTTCCAAGCCAAGGTGGTTCCTACACACTTGTGGCTGGTCCTCTGGAGAATCAGGTGCTTCAAATCCCTCAAGAGGATCAGCACGTGGTGCGGTTGGAGTGCGAGGTTGAGGTACGGGTCGGTCCTGCGTGGTGTTCTGACTGGCCTGGGTGACCAGCTCCCCCTCAGTCGGTGCATCCGCAGGTGTGACGATGACTGGTTCATCGAAGGTCACGTTGCGTTCAACAGTGACACGACGTTTTCCGGGCCAATAAACCCTGTGGCCTTTGCTGTCGTCACTGTACCCCATCCAGCACCCCTCGTCCGCTTTGGACTCCAGCTTCCCGTGGTCTTCCTTTAGAACGAAGACTTTTGCCCCCCACTCCGGTAGATCGGTGAGGTCTGGCTTTGTGCGGTACACCAACTCATAGGGTGTTTTGCCTTGTAGTGCGCGTGTGGACGTTCTATTCTTCAGCCATACTGCGTGCTGCACCAACTCTGTCCATAAAAATTTGGGCAGATCCACGGTGAGAAGCATTGCACGCGCATGTTCAAGTAGTGTGCGATTCAACCGCTCTGAGAAGTAGCGTGCGGTTCAACCGCTCTGAGACACCATTTTCTTCCGGTGTGTCATGTACGGTAAGGCTTCTTACTGTCCCCCTTGACTTCAAGTACGCTGTGAAGTCGGCTGAGAGATATTCCCCCCCACGATCGGTTTGGAGCTGCTTCAGCCGCACACCATGCTGGGTTTCAACCCACGCGTCGTACTGTTTGTAACAGCGGAAGGCGTCGCTTTTCTTTGCAATGGCGTCTAGGTATGTCCATCGACTATGGTCATCGGTGAAGCTGACGAAATATGACTTTCCGTCATAACTCTCTGGGTTTGCAGGCCCCCACACATCCGAGTGTACCTTTATGCCGAACGTATTTGTGCGGGGTCCTTCTCGCTCCTGTGTGACAACCTTGCACACTGGCTTTGCCTTTGCACATGACCTGCAAAAGGTGGCCTGACTTGACATGTCAAGCTCCAGGCCGGTTATCCCACCGCTCCGGACAAGTTTCCTGGCGGCCTGTGGCGATATATGACCCATGCGGCGGTGCAACTCGTCAAGGGTGAGTAGCCTCTGTGCGACATTTGCAGTTGACGCTGCGTTGTCATGCTCTACCTTGTAGAGGCCGTTCGAGAGTGGGACCTGTCCTAGCAGTGTTCCTCTCGTGTCTCGAATTTCGCATTTGTGGTCCTTCAGCAAGATCGTGTATCCAGCCGCATCGCAGCGAGTTAGGGAAATCAGAGTAAAGGCGAGATCCGGGCAGTACAGCACATTTTTCAATGTAAGCTGAGTTGAGGTTTTACCATTAGGAATGCTGATCTTCATACTGCCCATTCCGGTAGCGTGGAAGACAGTTCTGTCAGCCGCGTTAATGGAGCGTGGCGTGATGTCCTGGAAGGTGGTAAAACGGTGCCGGTGCGGCGACATATGACCAGATGCGCCCGAGTCGTAGACATCGACTTCTCGTCCTGTCAACGGACTTGTTCCCTGCGCAAGTGTGGTCCCAGCAAACGTCGTCGTGAAAGCGAAATCCTCGCCCTCCACTGTTGTGTTTGCTGACGCACCTCCCCCTTTGTCTTCATTCTTTTTATCCTTTTTCTTCGCTTTGGAACGACAATCGGCCTTTACATGGCCTTTCCTGCCGCACTTCCAGCACTCCACATCGGTCTTGACGGTGCTTGAGCTGCTGCCATGCATTTGTGGTTTACCGTGGCCCTTTGTAACGGCAAGTGGTCCTCACTAGCTTTCAGCTGACGTTCTTTGATAGACAGCCGCTCAAACTCGTCGACAAGACTCTTGACAACGTTATCTGGCTGTAGCTTGACTTTAGCATGTGCTGCGGACATGGTTATTGCATTGATAAGCGGACGATACGATTTGGGGAGCGAGCCGAGGATGACTGTGACGAAGTCGTCATCGGTGAGTGCAGCGTTCATCCCTGATAGCTGTTCTTGCATCTTCATGAGATTCTCCAAATGCGTGCGGACGTTTGACTCGTCCTCGCACTTCATCTCGTACATCCGGCGTCGCACGTCGACCTTTACAGTGAGTGCTTTGGCTTCATACTTAGCACACACCGCCTCCCAAACCTTCTTTGCCGTATCCAGGTTCCGCACCTCCATAAGGACACTGTCTGGCACGGTTGTGAAGATCTGGGCCATAATTGTCGCTTCACGCTGGTTATAATCGTCCCATCGTTTTTCTATGCCATCCAACTTCTCCTCCTCGTCGCTCGTCAATATGTGGCCATCAGGATAAGTGGGAATCGGCGGGGGGATCTGAGCGGTCCCATCCAGGTGTCGTTGGGCACCACGGGTCGACGCCAGTGTCGCTAACGTCTGACTTTTCCAGGTGACCCAGTTCGAGCCATCTTGGGCCAGCTTGGGGACGACAAATGACTTGGAGGTGGCGGAGGACATAACGGGCTCTGCGGGGCCCATAACCTGTTGGTTATGTGCGCAGTAACTAGAGACGAAAAGACTCAGTGAATCGGTAATTCACTGAGCTTGCATTACAACTATACCTAGAGACGAAAAGACTATACTACGGTAAGTCACTTGTCGTCTCGTTACAGTGTAAGGTACGTACCTCAGTGAATCGGTAATTCACTGAGGTGTTTACTAACTACTTGTCCGATAGATATACTACGTTACGGTCATCCATGACCGTAACTATATATACTACATCAAGGGTCGATAACGTCCGCTATAGTCTGCGTTCCATGCTTATCCTCACGGGATCTCAACACTCTGAAGCCAACTTTGTGCTAGGTATGTTGATATCTTGTATTTCTTGATAGCTGAAGACAACTCTGTGCCAGTTTGTTATTTCTGTATCATCTGAGCCATCTTTTGAACTCTGTTATGATCTGGTTCCTTGTGGATCTCCAGTAACCATATTTGATAACTAACCCTGTCCCAAGCCCCCTACCCCAAGCCTGACCTTATCCAAATCCTTCCTGAGGTAGTCTGAGCCCAAGCCTGACCCCTGTTTCTTATCTTTCCCCAAGCTTCATTCTAATTCCCTGTTATGGTCCAGTTCCTTGTGGATCCCTGGTGACCCCATTCAGTAACTAACCCCATCCCGAGCCCATACTCCAAGCCTGACCTTATCTGAGCCCATCCTGAAGTAGTCCGAGCCTGAGCCCAAACCCTGTTCTTACCCATCCCTGAGCTTTATTATGAATCCCTTAGTTAGTTCCATCTGACCCTGTTCCTATGTTATCCATATATAATTCTCACTCTGTATGTACTTCACTCTTCAGTCAGAAATCAACTTAGATACCCTTGAATCCCTTATTAGTTTCTTGCTCTATTCCCTCTTAGTCCTCCTGTTCCTCTTGTCCGACCTTGCTCTGAAATTAAGGGCATGTGCACTAGTGGATGGCGCAGCATACAAGCTGAAGCTGAGCCCTTACTGATCCCCCTCGGTCAAGCTTGCTCCGAGGTCCCACATGTAGACCCCAGTCTTAACAGTATTTCTGACTCAAGCTTCCACATTGTACTAATTACTATGTCCACAACCTGTGCTAGAAGTATTACGCTTCAATGCATCTCAGAATGATGCCGTCTTTCCAAGTGTCCCAAAAGCCCTCTGAACTTTCCCTCTGTGTCCATTGAACCTGCTGATGCCCCAGCCAACAAAGGCAATGGTAGGGAATACAACCCAGACCACGACCCCCTAGGCAAGGATTCCTTGGCCAAGGTTCCCAAAGGTAGCCCCAGCAATCCCAGGGATCTGGATGACCTGATGGCAGTGGCCTGCCATCAGATGGGGCCCATGGGGACCAAGCCGACCCCGACAATGATAGAGGTGACCTTATACGTCAACTCCTTACAACCCTTGCTAAACCTCGCCCTACAGAAACCCTCACTAAAGTCAAAGAGCCTGATACTTATGATGGCACCGACCAGGCTAAGCTTTGCACCTTCTTCTTGCAATGCCTGCTTAATTTTAAAGATCACCTGAATGCCTCTCCAATGGGAGCCCCTAAGATTCAGTATGCCATCTCTTATCTTACCAGCTCGGCTTTACAATACTTTGAACCCATGATCCTTAGCAAACTTGTTCCCAAGCCTATATGGCTCCGGGATTGGGACAGTTTCAAGAGTGAACTCAAACTCAACTTTGGTCTGTTCAATAATGCTGCTCAAGCCGAGATTGACCTGGAAAAAATCGTCATGAAGGAGCATCACAAAGTTGCATGTTATTTCATTAAGTTTTCCTGAGCTTCAACCCGAACTCAGTGGAATGACATGGCGCTCTGACACTTTGCTTACAAGGGCCTTGCAAAATGAATCAAGGATGACTTACTCCACTTCCCGAGATTCACGAGCTTGGCTGAGCTTTGAGGCTTTGCCCTCAAGTGTGACAGCCGTTACTGGGAAAGGAAGGAATATGATGCTATTGCTGCCCGCAGTAGTCAAAACACTAATCGACCTTCCAACCAGTTGAGCAATAACTCCAATCAGTATAGCAGTTCTACTAACCCAAAGAATCGTAACAAGACCAACTTGGGTAAAGGTTCAACTAATAACAGTAATAATACAGCCAATGCATGCACCACCCCCAACCTTACCAACAAGCTTGGTAAGGACAGCAAACTCCTCCCTGACGAACGACAACATCGGTGTAAGAGAGCTACACTCTCTAGTTGAAGATTGTAGGATTTCTCATCTTTCTGTTATGTTTCGGTCTGGTGCCACTCAGTGCCACTCCCATTGTTCTTGGAGTATATAGTGTACTCAGTAGCATTAGTAATATGGACTCTTTCTCCCCTCCCTTCTATCTAGTAGCTTCAGTCAGCCCTATGGCTGAAGTCTATCTTACATCAGATTGACCAAGGACTTTGCTTGCTTTGCAGCATCAAGGGCCATATGGTCAAGGACTGCCCGAAGGTGAACAAGAAACCAAATGACAGTAATGGTTCGTCTGGAACCAAGGGCAGGTCCAACAAGACTTTGGACATGAAGACTGACTCAGCTTTGACCTCAGAGCTGAAAAAATAATCAGCAACCTCAGAACCACATGGCCCGAGGATTGTGGTGACCTCGGCTGTGTATTTATACTCAGTGCCATTTCTAATGCCTTATCCAAAGACTCTCTTTATGTAAATTTGACTTCGTCTCTAATCCCCATGGTCTGTTTCTTAGCATTAATTGACTGCAGTTCCTCTGATTGTTTTATCGAATCCAAGTTTGTAGAGAAATATGCCTTGACTACTTATTCTGTTACCCCACTTTTGTTAAAACTATTTGATGGTAGCATTAACACTACCATTACCTGAGCTTTAGATCTCCCTATCTGTTTCCTGACTGGCGAAGGACACTCGGTTACTTTCTATGTAACCTTGCTAGACTCGAGTTGCTCGGTGGTACTTGGCCACAACTGGCTCACCTGCTACAATCCATTGATTGACTGGGCATTGAGTAGTATTACCTTCAAGACCTCCAAACCAACTTCAGTCCCAGTGACCTCAGTGACTTTGTCTTGCTCCACTACACTTTGGACAGCCACCTTGCCTCCAGCCTCTGAACCTCCTCTGCCACCTCCGAAGCTGGTAGCACCTCTTGTTTCCCTAGTCAACATCCCTGCATTCTTATGCGCCAGCTGGCTAGAAGGATCCGAGGTGTTCCAGCTTGACCTCGTGTCACCTGAACTCCTTGCCTGAGCTTTGACCTTGGCTCAGGACAACCCCAAACTATTGGAAGGTATACAATAATACGTTCCCCAAGCTTACCATGAGTTTGCAGATGTGTTCAGCAAAGCCCAAGCTGATACACTAGCACCACACTGTCCCTACAATCTCAAGATTAACCTTGAGGAAGGGACTACTCCTCCAATCGGCCCTATCTACTCGCTTTTGGCTTCCGAGCTTAAAGCACTCTGTGAGTTTATTGATGAGCATTTAAACATGGGGTTCATCTGACCTACTCAATCTCCGCATGGAGCTACTGTATTGTTCATCAAGAAAAAGGATGGGTCATTACAGTTATGTGTTGACTTCCGAGGTCTTAACAAGATCTCAAAGAAAGATCACTATCTGTTACCACTCATCACTGACTTACTAGATGCTCCAAAGCAAGCTCACATATACACCAAAATTGACCTCAGGCATGTGTACCACCTCGTCCAAGTTGCAGAAGGAGACAAATGGAAAACGGCCTTCAGCACTCATTATGGGTCCTTCGAATGGTTAATTATGCCCTTTGGCCTTGTTAGATCCCTGAGATCTAACACCGAGGCTCCAAACCTTTGGACCTCCTAACTCCAAAGTAACTATTATGTTCCATTTTAGTTCTTGTTGTTTGCCTCTTAAAGTATAATCCTTATTCACAACCCAAAGTAGAATACTTGTACCTCACTCGATCCAAACCTCCAAACCTATTCCAAACTCCGCTTGTTATATGCCTCTTATATCCTTCTTGTTATATGTTCTTAGGATACAATTAGTTTATGAGGTATTAATGTTATAAATAAAGAAGAGAAGTTACTACAAAAACATCTAAAAATAAATTAACATCTCCTGCTCGTAACATCTAATGAATGCCTGGGATATTACTATCAGATACCCTCCTTACGACCCATGTTCAAATACAGGAACAGCCCGAGACGTTCCTCGACCCATAATGCGCATATCCCCTACGGCGAGCCCATGACCCCATATCCATCACTATCCTACCGATGAAGCGCCCGCACGTGTTGATGTCCCAGCGATGACATCACTGATTGGAGACAATCTTACCCCGCATCCGGCCTCGGCGCTCGGTCATATTCATTCCATAATTAGAACACATCGCGTCGAGCCCGCCCTGCGCATACATTGCGATTCCTGTCACGGAGTACACATCTCAGCTCTCCTACATGCAGCCTCCATTTCATATATATCTCACATGTTCATAGTTACGTTTCACTCCCCATTCACTACCACACGACACTTAGGAGTGTCTACATGCGATCCTCGTACCGCCGGGTCACGTGACCCGTACTCGAGATATTCATCCCAATTGATTCTCTACATATAAATAGCTAGTTTTTGCGCTGTGAACAGTAGTAGTAATAACACTCACTCATAACAATTCGAAGTTCTTAGTTAAAGTAGTATTCAAGATAAAACTAGCATATACTGCAGTTTACTTGAAATTATCTCTCATATCAAACCTCTGCTCGATTCAGCTTCACTTGAAGCCTGAATCATATTCTCCTATCATATAACAACCAACCCCAAATCACAACAATTAATAGTCCTCTAATCTTGTATCCAGTTCTTTAGTTCAAATATTGACTTATTTCCTCGTTACCACCTCCAGTCTTCTCGCATCATTATCTTCATAGTTAGATACTATTAGTGATAACTCCGAGTCCGAACCTCTGGGCTACCTCCAATATCCCAATCTCTGAAATTAGGGACCGAACGATAGTAGGTGGTGCAACCCATAAGTTGAAGCCAAGTCCCTACCCCCTCATATTGCTTCAAAGTCTGACCTCCGAGTCTCCAACCTCTGAAGTTCCGGGTAATGTCTGTGAACTTAACAGTATATTCAAACTCACCACCTTTATCATTCATGCCTCCCCGAGCTGTTACCAGAAGCATGGCCCGAGCTGGTCTTCATTTGATGAACCTTTGCCACGGGCTAGTCACACCTCCATCGAAGAAATCCAACACCCCGACGAGGGATGCAACATACCTTGCCGATCCCTGACCAACCCTTTCAACCGAGAATGAGACAACTCGGATGATGGAGTCAAACCCCTGAACTTGGCTGAAGCTATCACTATGCTGGCAAGAAACCTCTTGGTCCCCAAGGCATCCTCTGCCTGGACGAAAGTCCAAGAACCGGAACCCTATGATACTCGCAAGCTCCAACCTTTTCTAATTCAGTGTTATCTGAATTTTTGTGATAGACCAGAAGCTTTCTCTGACAATACTGCCAAAATAACTTATGCATTGTCATACCTCAAGGGGACAGCACTCAACTGGTTCAAACCAGGAATAATCTCCCATAACCAACCAACTTGGCTCTCTGACTGCGCTGAGTTCAAGTCTGAACTCCAAACCAACTTCAGACCTCATAACCCTGAAGCTGAAGCCGAGGTTGAACTTGAAAACCTCCAAATGCGTGACAACCAACGAGTTGCCAAGTATCTCGTCGACTTCAATTGACATGCTGCTAGGGTCCAATGGGGTGACGCAGCACTACGCCGACAACTCTATAACGGACTCCTGGCTCATATCAAGGATGAAGTCTCCCGAATGGGTAAGCCTGATACCCTTGCAGCACTCTGAACTATGGTGCAAACCATTGATGCCCACTATTGGGAGTGACATTCCAAAATTACTTGGGAAGCTGCAACCACCAAGTCCAATGACTGACCTGACAAAGGGATGGCCACCATGAACACCACTCCAAATACCAACAAGAGGCCTCTGAACATTCTGAAGGCAGGAAGCTCCAGTAATCAATTCGGAGCCTCTGAATCCTCCGGACAACCCCGACAAACTCCTGACCTTGCCTCTAAGCTTGGTAAGGACCGCAAGTTGATGACTCAAGAATGACAATGCCGTCTTGACAACAACCTGTGTCTGTTCTGTGGAAGAACCAGACATATGGCCAAGGAATGCTCTCGAGCATCTGCTGCTACTGCGAAGGCATGCACTACCTCCACTACTAAGGGTGCTGAGAAGATGACCTCCAACACCAAGTCTGTGCCAGAGTCAAAAAATTCTTGAGCAGCCCTCCGAACCTCACACTGAAGGAGGACTGCATTGTAACTCCTGGTGTGACCCCAGTGGTCTGACTCAACGCATCCACTCTTTTTAGTCCAAACTCCTTAACACTTCGCCTAACCTCTGACCTCATCCTGAACACTCTGTTTTTAACCCTTGTCGACTCTGGCTCGACACACAGTTTCCTCAAATCTGCCTTCATCTCAGAACACAAGCTCCGAGCATATGACATCACTCCAATTCCACTCCAACTTTTCAATGGTATGACCAACAACATCATCTGTCAAGCTGTCAACCTTCCAATCCGTTTTCCTTCTGGGGAACAACACTCCACGACGTTCTATGTCACTTTGTTGGATTCCAGCCATTCTGCAGTACTAGGACACAACTGGCTCACCCGCTTCAATCTGTTGATTGACTGGGCTTTGGGCAGTATCTTGTTCCATGCTCCATTACAGGCTGAATCTTTGGTACCTACAGAGACAGTAGCTCTGGCTCTGATCTCATCCAAAACTCTGACCCCACTCATTGCTCCAAAGATTGCTATGATCAATGCTGTAGCATTTGCCCATGTATCCAGAATGGAAGACACGCAAACATTCCAGCTCCTTGTCTCTAGGCCAGACAAGCTCGACTCAGATGAAGTTCCGGTCAATATGAGTGGCATCCCAGAAGAGTACCATGAGTATACAGATGTCTTCAGCAAGGCCAAGGCCGATAAGCTTGCATCCTATTGGCCTTACAATCTCAAGATTGAACTGGAAGAAGGAACGACCCCACCGTTTGGTCCAATCTACTCCCTCTCCCAGAAAGAACTTGAGACCCTCCGTGAATTCCTGGAAGAACATCTAACCCGGGATTTCATTTGCCCCACTTGGTCCCTGTGTGCTGCTCCAGTAGTCTTTGTGAAGAAAAAAGACAGTTTGCTCCGCCTATGTGTCGACTTCCGAGTCCTCAACCAAGTTACCAAGAAAGACCGATACCCATTATCTTGCATCTCCGATCTCCTAGATACACCATGCAAAGCCTGTATCTATACTAAGATTGACCTCCGACATGCCTACCACCTCATCCAGATCCATGAGGGTGACGAATGGAAAGCCGCATTCCGAACTCAATACGGATCTTTCAAATGGTGTGTTATGCCTTTTGGACTTACCAATGGACCCGCTGCTTTTCGACATTTCATGAATGACATCTTTGCTGACATGTTGGATGTATGCATTCTAGTATACCTGGATGACATCCTCATCTACTCTGATGACCCGGAGCAGCACTGAAAGCATGTCTGGGAAGTACTCTGAAGGCTTCGACAACACAACCTGTACGCCTGAGCTGACAAGTGCCTTTTCCACGTGGACACCATTGAGTACCTAGGATACATTATGTCTCTGAATGGACTCACGATGGACACCACGAAGGTGCAAGTTATCCAAGATTGGCTTGAGCCAAGAAAGGTCAAGGACATCCAGTCCTTCCTCAGATTTGCCAACTTCTATAGGCATTTCATTTTCAACTATTCTGACCTAGTAGTTCTGCTGACACATCTCACCTAGAAAGGTGCTCCATGGGTCTTCTCCAAAGAATGCTGAGAATCATTCAACACACTCAAGAAGGCTTTCACCACTGCTCTGATCCTTCAGCATTGGATGCCCAAAGCTCCTCTTATCCTTGAAACCGATGCCTCTGACTATGCTCTTGCTGCCATCCTCTCAATAATGTCTCCAAACGATAATGAAATACATCCGATCACATTCCACTCTCGGACCTTTTCCTCTGCAGAATGTAACTACGATGTCCATGATTAAGAACTAATGGCAATCTTCAAAGTGTTTAAAGTCTGGTGACACTACCTCGAAGGATCTCTGAATCCAATTGACGTTGTTACTGATCACAAGAACCTGGAATACTTCTCTATGATGAAGCTCCTCACATGATGGCAAGTCCAATGGTCTGAATACCTGTCTCAATTCAACATGGTTATACGCTTCCACCCTGGACGCCTTGGAACCAAACCCAACGCTTTAACTAGACGATGGGACGTCTACCTTAAAGAGGGGGAAAGTGATTATGCAGCCATCAATCTGCACAACCTCTGACTGGTATTCACCTCCGAACAACTCATCTTGTCACTCCAAGCTACGTCACTCTGCGCCCCTGTACTCCATGCAGCCATCACCATGGATATCAACCAACTCCACTCCGATATCCGAACCTCCGTCAACTCTGATCCAACCTTAGCAGACCACCTAGGCAACCCGGTAGGATGATGGACCCTCAGCCCTCAAGGACATCTCCTACTAGACAACTGGATCTATGTACTGGACAGCAATGATGTCTGACTATGAGTACTACAGTACAAGCATGATCATCCGATCTCTGGACACTTCAGACAAAACCGAACCTTGGAGCTGGTCTGATGAGACTATGTCTGGCTTGAACTCCAAACTTCTGTTAAGTCCTATGTTAAGTCCTGCACTACGTGTATGCGCTCAAAGTCACAGAGACATCATCCATATGGCTTGTTAAAGCAACTCTCCATTCCAGAACGACCTTGGAATTCTATCTCCATGGATTTCATTGCGAAGCTTCCTCCTTCCTCTGGATATGACACCATCCTTGTTATCGTTGACTGGTTCTCCAAGCAGTCAATCTTCATCCCAACCTTCGATATGATCACTGCTCCAATTCTAGCTAAGCTGTTTGTCCTCCATGTCTTCTCCAAGCATGGAGTTCCCTCGCACATGACCTCTGACTGAGGCTCAGAGTTCGTGTCCTCCTTCTTCTGATCCCTTGGAAAGGCTCTTGACATAAAGCTCCACTTTACATCAGGATACCACCCTGAAGGCAATGGACAGACTGAATGCATGAATCAATCCCTAGAACAGTACCTCTGAATCTACTGCAACTACCAGCAAGACAACTGGTCCAATCTCCTTCTGATCGCAGAATTTGCATACAACAACTCTCTGAATGCCACCACTGGCATATCACCCTTCTTCACCAACAAGGGTTACCATCCAAACATCTCCGTACATCTGGAGCAAAACCTTGCTTCCACCAAAGCAAGAGACTTTGCTGTGGACCTTGATGAGCTACACCAACACCTTTGAATGACCATCTCTGAAGCACAAAAACGGTACTCTACCTCTGCAGATTGACGCTGAACACCACCTCCAAACTTCCAAGTAGGTGACAAGGCCTTCATCCGGTCCGACCACATTCGAACCACGAGACTGTCGAAGAAGCTTTCAGAGAAGTTCCTAGGTCCCTTCAAGATCATAGCTCAAGTGGATCTGTGTCTTTCACCCTCCGGCTTCTGGACAGCATATGATCCATACACCCTGTGTTCCATGTCTCAATGCTTGAAGCCACAACTCTGAATGAGTTCCTGAATTGATCTCTGACACCAGACCCTCTGATCATCATTGATGGAGAACCTGAGTATGAGATCTCCAAGATTTTGGACTCTAAGATAGACAAACGACGCAAGTGCAAGTTGCTGTACTTGGTCAAATGGGCTGGATACGAAGGCACAGACGAAAAGACCTCCTGGCTTCTGGCCTCCGAGCTCGGACATGCCTTGGAAGTTACTTCGGACTATCACCAAGTGTATCCTCTTAAGCCTGGGCCTTTACCGCTTGCTGACTCTTAAGTTTCATGCAAAGCAAGTCCATATTATAGTCAACTATTTACTGCATTGTTCGTCCTCTACCTCTGAACCCTCCGCGTCCGAATCCTCGGATCCCTCAGGCTCCTCCAGCTTCTCTGCACCTCCGACCTCCAGCTTCTCTACACCTCCAACCTCTGGCTTCTCTGCACCTCCAACCTCTGGCTTCTCTGCACCTCCAACCTCTGGCTCTGCATCCATGACTTGGAGGTTTCTGGACAAACTGTCCTGGATGTCCTCCAAGGCCCTGAGGATATGCTTCTGCATTTCCCTGTTGGCCCTCAGCTCTGCCACGACCTCGTTCAAGGTCTTAACCATGTTAGTGAAGGGGTTATGAGCAACTCTGTGCAGTAAGTTCAGAGATTTGAGGAAGCTAAATAAATTAA
>QFFB01005895.1:0-21613 GCA_003316465.1 Ramaria cf. rubripermanens
GATACATGATGATATTTCTACTAAATACAGGTAGGAGGTCCACTATTGGATTACCAGTGAACATCGTGTACTGACTTCGCGACTTTCCGGGCAACAATCTGCATTCCGACAGATTTTGACTGCGTATATTTTTCGGGGATAAATACGTAGACCGGATATTAGTGGGAAATCCACGTATTATTTCTGGGGATTTTTCCCGCTGTGACAGGCTGCGATGTGGTTCGAATACTATTAGAATTTAAGCCAGAACGCTACGGCTACCAACTTAACGTCATGGTACACATCGACGACATTGAACGCCTAAGTCTAGGATGCTTATAAGCAAAACTGACTATGTTGGAAATAAACGAAAAGACAGACTACACACTGATCAAAATGATCGAATTAACAAATAGTCGTGCCCACATAAATCACAAGATCACAAGACACGTACGGAAGGTCAAGACAAGATAAATCGGTCGACTGCGGATGTCGCAAACATGTACATACACTCCTCGCTCCCATGACTCTGTCCCCTCGGATACAACTACATTGACCGCCTGGCATACTCAAGGGACAGAATCGTTACCCATGCCGACGGACAGTTGTTCTCCTCGCCGCTACCTCTGAACTATTCAGTAGATAGTGATGACGAGAACTCAGTGTTTGGGCTTGTATGGGTATTGCATTCTGCGTCCCAATAATGCCAAATGATCATTCATCATCATCAATTGTCTTGACGGAACACTTGCCCACAAGCTGAAAGAAGTCGTTACATACGACTGGGGTTCGTGGCGCGTCGGAGGGCCCTCGCGATCTGTCGGCGCCTCCACATAAACCCACCAAGGCCCCTGTTGAACATCATATGAACGATGCAGGTAGTTGACGTTGATGCTGAACACGTACAGAGTCACCACTAGGGGGAGGAGCACCCATAAAGCACGACTGGGTGCGAAGAACAAATTTGAGTGATTTCTAGAAACATCAACGAGATATCAGGACCGATGTGACAGCAGCTCGGGGAATGAGGAAGTCAGCTTGTAAAGTGTCGAGAGAAGGTGGAAACGGTGACGACTTACCTCATTGAAGTCCAGGTCCGGAAATCTCTTCTTGACGACATACGAAATGTCGTTAGGAGTCAGTGTTCTCTCGGGCGACCCCAAGGGTGCGGCCTTGATGACCGCCCTCCATCGATATGGGAGGCTGTACCACGCTGCATTGCGCTGGCCACCGTTCAGTGAGTTGGGGCCCATGCGCTCCCGATCAGCAGTGTCCGCCGCTAGATAGGGGACTGGTGAATGATAGTAAGCACATGAAGGATTATCGCACGTACGAGAGAGGGAATCGAACATAGGCGCAAAGTGAGTTGGGTAATATTCCCGATTTTGGCGCCGTGGTAGGTTATCTGGAGCAGGGCGGAAATCAGTACAAAAAGATATTACCGATTCAAGTAGCAAGACTACCTATTCCAAGACCATGTACCACCCTGGGGGTAAGATCAACAGCGCCTGTGTTCTCACCATCGCCCTCTTGCACTACCTCAGGGAGTGCTGTCCAGCCTGGGGGAATATAGGCAAGTGTTGGTGTCGTCCTGGTGTCTTCAGTGTGTGAGATGTGAGGCGGTGGGGAGAGAAGATGTGATTCGGAAGATGATGTGGATGGAGACAAGGGGTTTTTCTCTTCACAAAAATGGCACGTATTTGGCGGCGGGAGGACGCCCAATTCGACGCTGAGGGTATGTGCAGTGTGAGATGGATGCGAGGAGGACGTGCGGCCGTATTCACGGCAGTAAGTAGAATAGGGTGGAGGAAGAATTCTTGATGTGTCAAGCCTCGCATGACGGGTGGACTGGCGAACAGATCGTTCGCGATGACTCCGGCGTGAGCAAGCGATAAGTCAGATAAAGACGGAATATCACAAAATGCGCAATCAATAAAGGGTGGCCAATTCCACATTAGAAAGCAAGTATCAAGCCAGAGGAACCACTAGATAAAATAGTGGGTGTGACGAAAGGCTTATACTATTCAGTGGAATACGGATGGCAGCGACACGCGTGTGCGGCAGTCAGCTCGAGTGCGAGACAAGGGACCAATGAGTATGTACGCACACTCACCGAGGTTGGAAACATATAAAAAGAGCTAAAGAAGGGAGCAGGGGGGTTGTGGGAGGTGCGGAGAACGAAGGTGCTGAAAGAAAGCTGCCTAAATATATATATTATACACTTGAGCGGCACCTGCCGGGTCATAACCCTGTAATTTTGAGGGAAGCTAGAGCAGGGCAGGGCTCTGATTGAAATCGGTTAAAGTGACGTGCACGTCGCCAGGAAGCATCGGACCAAGATTTTGATCCTTGATTTGGCTTAGACGTGATCAGAAAATATTCGGAGGCACGGCAGGGAGTCCTAAGGCTTTCCAGCTCATTCCACCAGACAACCTGAGGCATCCAGGTCTCTTACATGGAGAAAAAATATCCCCCTCCTGACACAGCGTAGAATTTCGCAAACGACAGGAATATATGGTGTCGCGAGCCAGGCCACAAGACACGTGATGGCTAGACATGTCAGCCTTTAGAGATCACCCAGTGGCCCCTAAAAGCGCTCATTAAGGAGCGCATTACCGATAGCCCAGATTGTATGGGCTATGTTCCATTGCCCACTGGAGTTCCCATAGTCACGGTCACGTCACAGACACAACCACCGCGACGCTAACGTAGACTGCCTCCACATTGAATCCACGCAAAAATCAACGTTATAGACCACTCTAAGGAATGGTACGCACTCACCCTATTAGTAGGGGATACTACTCGATGACGACAGCAGTGTAGGTACCTCGACAAAGCCTCAGGAGAGTGTGGTAAGTAGACTTAGTCGAGAGTCTGTCAAGTAGTCCAACGTTTTGTTGCGGAAGTCGGCATGCCTCCACTGTATGAATAGACCTGCTCATACCCTGCTTGTCTCCTCAGTTCTTCAGCATACATCACAATTTGCCAAAGTGGGTGTGGAACATCGCCATTCGCCAACTGTTTTCCGCAAGGCTAGAAAGCGAACAGGTACGCTTCACGTATTGATGACATTACAACATTAGAAGAGCTCATAATGTGTCGCACGCCAGGCTCGAATCTCAAGTCAGAAGGATCTCCCACACTATCGGGTTAGACATACATTCCGCTATATCACGCGCTGAATAGTCAGGTACACTCCAAAATTAAGGTATGTGAAACATACCATGCGTCTCCATAAAACGAGTTTCCCCAATGAGTGTTTAGACGGTGGCTGACTTGATGTGCTAGGTCCTCTCAATGATGGCTTAAAGGCAGCACGCTGGATGAAGCATGGGGGAAGCATTCACGATATGAGACATAAATTAAACGTATGTCCATTGTACATGGTCCGGCCCACCCATAATAATCGCGAAGGTAAACGACCAGTCGATCGGCAGGTCAAATCAGTTTCCTGGCCTGCGGGATACCCACTATCTAACATAGGTGTAGATCCCTGCAGAAAGACCATATCTTGTGATTGCAGTGGAGGGTGGGCCGACCCAGTTGAAACACCTCTCAAGGTGAGTAAACTGCCGGAAAGGTGATTGGAAGTGAAACAGATGATTTATGACGAAATGAGCAAATAGGGGCAGTGAATAACACACAAAATCGAGATCTCGGGCCTATGCTCCAACGTTCAAGATGTATCGTCCAGGCTTACCAGCTCGTTAGACCGTGACAAGCATGCATATCCAATGATCAGCTGAAACCAGTAGCGCCGAATTTACTCACAGAGGTATGTCGTCCATGCCTGCTGAGGAGTCTCTGATATGAGTGGTCGAGTAGTGGGCTACTTTCAGATGATCAAATTGGCCGACACGTACCGCCCGCCGCCTTGTCAAGTGCTGCTTGCGGCTCGTGTGCCATGTGGCATTGACAACCAACATTGGATTCCCTCATCACGGCCATCAGGAATTCACACGAAGCCATAAGCTGGAAGAGAGTTCGCCAAGTGCATATAGCGCCGCAGGTTGACTTTTGTAACTAATCACCCTCGTGACCTTCCCAGTGTCACTGATGTCACATCCACATATGACACTTCTTGTGTCAAATCCGTGCGTCGCACAGTACTAATGACATTTCCCATGAAAGACGATGATAAAAGGTCAAGATTGCAACGCTGCGTCCTCGACTCCTCTCCCATCCAGACCTTCGACGGTATGGCTGCGGCTCTGGGATTAGCAGGCAAGCAATGAAAATGAGGACATTTCTGCTAACATGCTGACCAGATACATTAGCGAGTGTGATTGACGTTCTTCAAATCACTGGAGCAACCATCAGCGCATGTTACAACTATGATATCGGTGTGAAGAACGCGTCCAGAGACAATAAAAAGGTCATCGACCAGTTGATGAAACTGCAACAAGTGTTGGATGATGTGCGTGAGTTCGTTGAAAGCGATGAGGCGCTCGCGTCATCCCGATTACCGGCTTTGGTCGATTTACTGAATACACAGGGTGGGCTTCCTCGTTGTCGTGCCGAGGTCTCAGGGCCAAGTTAGAAACTGCAGGTCGCGTTCACGCGCTGATATACGCACTAGAAGAAGGAGATGTGAAAAGGACTCTCGAGTGTTTGAGACATTTTCAGGATTTGTTAAGTATGAAGTTGAATGTGGATCAGACGTACCTCACGCCTGTCCCCAATTCATACCGATCCTGACGGTTTTCGCAGACGCTTGACGTTGGACATATGTACTGATGTCGCAGCGTTACAAGAACATACTGCTGTGACAGACCAGCCAAATCGGCAGGGTCAATTGAGTACGTGCACGTTGCTGCTACCCGTTGGTGTGACGACGCCTGATCCTCACGGACATTGTCGGAAGAACATCATCGGGAAATCTATGATTGGCTGTCGGCGCCTGATCACCAATAGATTCATATGAAGGCTTGCAAGAAGCTCCAGGGCACGATTGGCTCTCATGGTTTGTGCAGGGGTTGGAGTTTGACGAATGGAGGCATGCTCCCAACTCGTTTCTGTGGCTTCACGGCATACGTTAGTACATAATACAGCGTGCTTGTGGTCGCCGCTAACAGATTAGGACAGCTGGCGCTGGAAAGACTATCGTACGGTAATGCATCAAGGTGATCTACTTTCCAAGGATGCTAACAAATAGGGTCGTGTAGCCCGACTATCATCGAAGAGATCTTCGTCCGCTGCAAGTCAGATCCATCGGTTGCAGTTGCATATTTCTACTTTGACTTCAGAAGCACAAACGCAAAACCAGACCACGTTCGCCGTTCACTCGTGGAACAGCTGTTTCTCCAACGCCAGACGCATCGACGACATCGTATTCTGACAATGCAGGAGGCCACCAACCTTCACGTACACACCGACTTCTGACTACAGTGCAGTTGATGTCCACCGTCGAGTCGATCATCGGACCTTCAAAAACGTTTACATCGTTTTTGACGTCCTTGATGAATGCCCAGATCGACGTAATTTTCTGACACAACTTAGCAAGATTCACGGCTGGGGGGTCGCCGCATTTCACTTGCTGGAAACAGGTCGCAATGAGCGAGACATAGAAGTTGCGCTAAGTACTTTAGCTTCACATCAAGTACAGATGGACGAGGGTCTTGTACACGATGACATCCGACTCTGTGTCCGAGAGACTTGTTCATGACATCGAGTTTCAAGTGTGCTCGGCGGACGAAAGGTGATAAAGACTACTTTGGTTGGAGATGTGCATGGAATGTAATGTTGTCCAGGCACCTCCCTGCATATGAATACCGATACACGGGAAGGTTTCGATGGGTTGTTTGTCAGCTTGAAGGACTGCGAAAATGCCGTTCTCCCGCCGGACTTACAAAGGCACTGATGTGCCTACCCAAGACGTTATATGAGACCTACGATAGGATTTTGCGAAACATCCAAGAAGAAGATAGACGGGACGCCCTCAGGGTGCTGCAATGGCTCGCATTCTCTGTTCGGACGATATCATTGCAAGAAGCTGTTCAAGTACTAGCCACGGATCCCGACGGGGAGCCACCTCCATTGGACCCACAGCGACGTCGCTGTGGGTCCAATGGAGGTGGCTCCCCGTCGGCTTTGGGATCCACGAGCTATTACCACCATAATTTTCCAGTCTCGTCATCATTACAGTCGCAGCTGACGGTGTGCACGTCAGAGGGGATAATGGGGACCAGAACATCACAGGCTTTGGAGAAAGACCAGCGCTCAGGCTGGCACATTCATCTGTCCATGAATATTGATCTCGGAACACGTCCTCAATGGCAACGTCATGCTCTCTTATTCTCACTTCAGCCACAGAATCACTAACATCTGCATTTCCAAGACATGTCTTGCCTACCTCCTAGAGTCAAAATATGTGAACATACTTACTCCTCGGATCCGTCACGCTCGGTCAGATGCTGTTGGTAGCTCTGACAGTCCACCGACTGATTATGGATATTCTTGCATCCAACAAGGCTCACTATAGAAACTGGCTTTGGCTTCACAATTCAGGTCTTTACACTTCAAATCTTTACCCTGTGGATTCCATGTCACCGCTTTATTACACCTCACTGGGTGGCCCGGAAAGAGCATCCCTGTGTCTATTGAGGAATGGTGCTGACGTGAACGCACAGGGTGGGCGGTATGGCACTCCGTTGCGGGCGGCATCATCACAGGGTCATGAGAGCACTGTTCGGTTACCGGAGCAGAATGGAGCGGATGTGAACACACTCAATGGCAGCGCACTGCAGACGGCGTCGTCAGCAGGTCATGATAGCATTGTTCGGCTGCTGTTGGAGAATGGCGCGGACGTGACTGCTGCAGGAGGAGAGTATGGGAGTGCGCTACAAGCGGCGGCAAGTGAAGGTCACGGGCACATCGATCGATTGCTGTTGCAGAATGACGCCGACGTAAACCCACAAGTAGGGTCACTGTATGGCAGTGTGCTGTAGGTAGCATCTTTTGGAAGTCACGAGGGCATTGTCCGGTGCCTATTTGAGGAGGGTGCCGACGTGGATGCACGCGGTGGATTCTTTGACATCACGGCGCTGCAAGTGGCGTTCATCTCGCGCACAGTGCAGGACGACTCAACACTGAAATTCTATAGATATCAACAGCTATACTTGGGGGTGTATATTTGAAGATGAAACAACGGCACCCGAGCGAACATGATGACGCACTATCTAACACAGCTCTGGCATCTTACCGGACCTTCCCAGTGGCTTCTCTCGTCTCCTGTAGATTGGATTCGAAAGTCCATCTTCTCAAAATTGCGAAATGGCAGAAGTCTATCGCCCATGTCACTCGACCTGGTTCGAGCAAAGCGTCAGAACCTGAGAATACATGTCGCCAAAAAAAAGAAAGAAAGAAAAGAGGGAAAAAAAGGAGAACTTGGCATGTCATTCAAATATATTCAACACGGGAGCTGGTAATACAAGAGTGTATCTTTCTCTCCAGAATTACAGGAGTTGATGATCACCCATCCGACATCAATGAGACCCGGGCGCTCGCCTGACGCCATGTAAATATAAGTGCCAGCAGCATCTTTGATAGCCGTGTTACTCTACAGTAACGCTGGGATGAAGACGCTTCACGAAACTTGAAGCTTGAAGCTTGAAGGCTCCACTGCGCGTCAGTAATATTGCCAATGTCTATGACTTTCCACATCAGACGGTTGGACGCTCACGGCATCATCAGTGCCAGGATAACGGCGAACGACGCTTCGCCCGTCCGCGCTCACGCATACGTATATATTTCACCCCCCCTAGGCATTTTCTCTGCGTTGTCTCCAACGATTCCCGGTGCTTCTTGGGCGGGGTGTATAAGCACCAGTGCCTCAGGCTCATGGCTGATTTGGCTGCACCTGACCCTTCCCCCGCAGCAAAACATCAGAGCATTCATCTGAGCTTTCCCTTGATATCATCATGGCCCTATAAATGGTGTATCGTCGTCGTGGGCGGTGTCGCCATCAGCCCTCAGTGAGCCTGAGTCTTCTCTGCTAATTAGTAAATCACGGTCAACTCACTCCTCAGGGTCGGCCCCAGGTATATACATATCGAACTTTACGAGATCGGAAAGAATGCTGAGCTCGTCGAAGAAGGATTTCTGACGTCCGAGATAATTCAGGTGTTTCAGACACCGAGACGAGCCCTCGTTCGATCTTGATTGTGACTCCCCGCTGGGAAAGGTGAATTATGCGCCTCATGTCGGCTATTTCTTCGTTCGGCTTCAGGTCCAGGTCTAGTGATTAGATTGCGGTAATCATAGGACCCCTGGTGTAATCACAGATTTAGAGGTTCATTCCGTACGCGCTGCATTCTGCTGACGTCGATGCTATCACGAAGCCGCGCTATGGTGGTACGCCTTGGACCTTCATCTCGGGGGTATTGGGCATACAAAGGAGTAATGATGGCTGCTTGCACAGTGATGCTCTGAAAGATCCCCACATTGATGACATACAACATACCAGTGTTTCCACATACTAGTAAATGGATCCCATAATGAAATCAGGAGCCCAATCTGCAATGATCTTGATTGCAATGAATTACAGGAGATTACAAGTACTGAACTATTGAGTATGGTTTGCTGATCGGCGCTAGACTTTTCTGGAGGGGGTGGATCGACGTCTACCTCCACACGACCTCTAGTCCCAATCATTGGGCTGACAATGATCATTTCTACGGCTCAGCCAGCACATCGGAAACAACGAGACGCGATGCATAGGAGTATCTAGTTGTTCCTCATTCTTGAGTCCCTTGCATGGTATTCTATGCATTCTTGTCTATATTGCCCCACATATATGGACTCCATTGTCAAATTTTGTGTAACAATGTCATTGTTTTGTGACCCATGCAATTCTAGTAAACATACCATTGGAAGAATTGTATAACAAGTAAAAGGTAGACGATTCAAAAGAGTAGCGGTGAGCCAATAACCAAGAGAATAACAGACAATCAGAGGCAACCGATAGAAACTATAAATAGCTTACCAAAAACGTCAGGAAGAGTGGCGGCCGGAAGTCAATAGCGCTTTCCTGCTCGTCTGAGCAGCGCTTGCGCTTGCATTACTTCGCTCTGGAGCTGGTTTCCCACTGTTTCCATCTGCCAAGTGCTGACGAGGCGGATACGAGCAGGGCGGCACGGAAAACTATGCAGGAGCAGACGCGGACGACGGGATGACGACTGCCGCAGTGATAGAGTGGCTCTATATTTATCTGAAATAGTGAGGCCGAGAAGGGCTATGTAGGAGAGCAAGTCGGGCAGTGTGTGACATGGTGTGCGAGGAGCCGAGAGCGAGAACCAGGGGAGAGCAAACTAAAAGATGAGAGTGAAAAACACCGATAAGGAGACGGCAAGACCAGGCGGAGGAGCTGTCTCTCGCTCGGGAAGTCATTAGCCGTTGATGGAGCTTGGTCTGGGAGTGTCCATGATATTCGCTTGCCTGCATGAAATCGGTGTTCGATAATCGATGAGGGTAGACGGAGGAAAGCGGCTCAAGATATGACGAGGTACACCAGAGCAGCGGCATGCAAGACAGCGAACTCAAGCGCAGATAAAGTAGAGACGTAGAAAAACAAACCCAAGCACAACACCCACGATGCACCAGGTTGTAACAAAGGAATGGAAACGAGCACCGAATGCATAACACGACATTTCTCGAGTTTTCATTCCAACCGGTCCTGGCTCCTCTCCGGCCTCCGCGCCGCACAAAGACTCACGGCCCCGCCACCGTCGACCCCATGGTTATCCACCCACACCTTTTATATAATGAACTCTTATTGCACACGGCCCGGATAAAGGAGACGTAGCCACAGCAAGTATCCGGTACGCGGTGAGCAGCACGACTAGTGTGACAAGTAGCACACGAGAATGGAATGGGCGATGACAATTGATTGATTGCGCACATACGGCTGCTCTGCATTAAGCGGTGGGTGAGTGTGCTAACCGAGAGATCCGCCCCAGGTCGACCCAGCAGTGGCTAGACTGCAGATTTCGATCAGTTTGAATCCTCTTGATATGCACCTCTACGGTAGCCAGGGAGATGCACAGTACTCGTCCAGAGCAGGAATGAGACGCGAAGAGCGAGTGAGGGGGAAGGAAGGGACAAGTAGGCCGAAATGAGCGAGTGAAAGACCGGAGATGAGGGACTGTGAGGTAACGCGAGGAGTTTAAAACGAAGGGAATGAGTGAATGACCCTTGGTACCAGGAATGACGTCGTATGTGAGCTGCATAAAAAGTATGACTCACCCAAAATTACGGGACCATGTAACCCACCAACTCAGCCTACCGCACGCAGCAGAACAAGGACCAGAGGCGTAATGAAAAGACGGAAGAGGATGCCAAAAATACATAAAAGCACTGCAAACGACATCAGAGCACACTCAATGCAGAGAGAGGCACACCAAGATGACAGAAACACATAAACTCATACATAATCCACAACAGAGGAAAGCATGGGAGATAAGCGCAGTCAGCAAAGTGCACCAGAACACACAAAACCACTGGCGCGATTCGGTGTTCTTCGCTGTCCGTGTCCTAAAGGCGATGCAGTGTGGTCTTCCGCATCCGCAACCATGCGGTCATAGAGTAATATTATACGCGCGCCCACTTGCTCCCGACCCCTACTCCTTGTCCTTCCCCGTGAAATATGACTGAGGTGGGGATATGAAGAGCAGCAGAAGGTGGGTGCAGGAGCCGTTGGGTGAGGTAGAGACGGTTATAGGGGGCGCGATGCATTGGTGTTGGTGGGGAGAATGTCACCAAGAGATGGTCCTGTGGGCGCAGAGTCAGACACCATCGACTGTTAACGCTTAGCGGGTCGGGAGAGGTTTAGAACGCGGTGAGGACTCGGAAGCGGTGTGCATGAGCGGCGCCGGAAGCGTCGATGTGTGCGGAGCGGACGATGAGACACGAGAACAAAGCAGCTGCAGGGCGAACGAGTCAAGTTAATTGTGTAAGACTTGTTAGCTAACAAGGGATACACAACTCCAGAGCGACAGCTTGGGGTGGGATGGCATTATGGCCCAAACTCAACCATCAATTGCATCAACTTTCAACAGCACCAACACTGTGGCATCAACGGCAGTCTCCAACGACCACCACGTGATAACGATTTCGAAGAGTCGAGGTCGGATACTTTGACTTCGCTGTTGTGTTCGGCAGATCATTCCCCCCGGCTGGTGATATCCAACCCTTAGTACAGTCGGTGTTGTCATCATTCCACGTAGCACAGCATCATACCATTCAATATTCCACGCTTCTTAACCCGTTGCATTTCATTTCTCATACCATCCCTCAACAATTTTCACATCATTCAACATGTCTCACTGTCCTCAGTTAATCCAACTAAGAATCCATGTGTCAAACTCCCATGATCCGCTCAAGGTAAGAAGGCCTCAGTATATTTCCTGTTTCTGCCCCATAATGGTTGACCTATTACCTTTTGTAGTGTTTCACTGCTGCATTGCAGTTGTCCGCGTGGGATATGTCAAAGTTCTGTGATTTGCTTCTCCAGTATGAAGCACTGCATCTGATACATGGCTCCACTAGGTGATGTAAACATGCTGAGAAGCTCAAAACAAGAACAGATTGCTACTGTAATATACCTTCAAGTTCTTCTGAGGACTATTAACCATTTTAAATCATTTGGCCACCATGAGACTAGCATACTTAGCTAAGGTGCAGTCAATCATAACCCATTCTTCTACTTGACTTTATTTGCTCTGCTTGTAACAATGCTCAGGACCACTGCAATCCTATTATTCATTTCTACCACAACAGTATTCAAGTTGTTTAGAACGACATGTGAAAGTGGAGCCACTGCATCTGCTGCACATGCATGGGAGGTCTGATTCCCCATTTCAGCCTGAGTACCCATGCATTCCTTTCTTGCTTGAATTTTTTTTGAAGGATTTCCTGTAGTTAAAAAATAAATTTTCATCTGATATCCTAACTAGGGAAAGTTTGTAGTTTCTAAGTTGGAAATTTTTACAATGTCTTCAGTGCTTGTGCATGTCCTTGGGTAATTATCACAAGTGAAGACAAGTCAAAAAGTGATGCATAAAAACAAACAAAAACCACTAAAGCAAATAAAAGTCTAAATTTCTTGTTCATAAGGATCAACATCATCTGCTACACCCCATGTATTGTCATCCTTTTCACCATTGGTGTCCTGATCACCATCACTATACCCCTTTGCACTAACATCATTTTGTTCACAAATAGCTTTCACTTCAACATTGAATTATAAGGAGATTTGGAGAAGGAAGTATCATGGGTATGCTCACCTGCAAGGTTCTCCAAGTACTTGTGACTTAATTCTAACCATATTCATTCCTTTACTTTGACTTCATCATTGTTAAGGATCACCTGGTCCAGTTCTTCCTCATCCAGCCTAAGTAATTCATCCACTAATGGTGTGGAGGACTGGCATTGTCACTCTACAGTGTATAAAGTGTCCATGATGAGACTGCCCTGTTCATTCTCAACGAACTCTGACACTTCCTTGGTGAGAAATGAGTCAAAAGTCTCATCAGGCAGAGACAGGTGTGGGAGCATTTGCAATGAGCACATGGGTGCTTCAAGTCTGGTCAAATTCAACAGGTGTGGGCCAATGGCCAAATCATCATGGCTGCACCCACTGTACAAGCCTATCTCATCATTACCCCTTATAGTTATATTTATTGTTGCTCTCCTTGTCCCCATTGCCTGGATTTTCCCCTTTGTCCCCTTGTACTTGGTCATTGTCTGGATCAGGGAGAAGCAAACAAGAGGTATATGACTCTTCAGAAGCATCCATTGTCCCAGCCAAAATACCCTGCATGAAAATGGATGAATCAATGGCTGCCACATTCGATGGGCTTGGCATGTACAAAGCATCCTCACCCTTGGCATCTCTTGAACCTTCCTTGCTGTTCTCCCTACTCTCCACCCTCTTCTGTTTCTTCTTCTTCTTCTTCTTACTCACAGTCACCTTTAGATTTGCTTTTCCCTTCTCCTTGTCTTTAGTGAATGCAGGAAGGTTCATCTCTTCTTCAACCATACTTTGCAGAAGTCTGCAACAGTCAGATTGCTGCTTAAGGACGGACATCTTGAACTAGTTCAGATGCTTCTTCAATGTGACATCTGCAATCTTGACAACTTTTACCACCTCTTGAACCAAACAATGGAAGTTGTACATTCATACAGCAAGCAAGATACATGTACCACAGATCCCTGCAGGATGGTGTCTAGCTGTCATCCAATCATGGGTGAAACATTGGACAAGGTGAATGGCATTGGTGGGAACTTTTCCTGTCTCATCCCCAAACTCAAGAAGCACTGCAAGTTAGTGAATGTAATATACAGGATCAATTACTGGGAGCTTAATGTTGAGTGTCTGAACAAGGTGAAGATATATCATTCAAAGAACAAATACATTGACCTGTATAGCAGTGAGACATGTCTAACTTTGATATATAACAAGCCCACACACTTGAAGCATATCAGAGAAGTCAATGAGTATGTGACTGGTATTGCACATCCTACATGCAGTATAGAGACAAATGGTGATGATAAGTTTGCTGTGGCAGCCTATGGTGAAGCAGTGTTCCACTGCAAGAGTGTGCCATCTCTTGGCCTGGTCCCCAGTGTGCTCTGAGACATGCAAAGCAGCTTGTACTGAACAGAGATTTTGATGAGCTAAGTCCCTGGAATGCTGAGTGACAACACATCTTGAGAGTACCACTCAGACATACTGTTTGCTAGGGTCTGCTCTCTAGACTCTCCCAAACCATGGAACCCACCAGGACCATTCATGCATGCCTGTGCTACACAACAGGTGAATTTAACCACTTGAAAGCCTAGACACCCACTTACTCACTTTGGCCTTGGCTGACATATGTGACATATGAGCCCTGAACCATAGCCACACCATTCAATGTCACCCCAAACATGACCTCTGCAACAATAGTGTTTTCCTCCACTATGGTGCTGCACTGCACAGGTAGGTGTGAACTTAGTGTTACAATTGACACTATGGACTCTGGGCACAACTGAGAAGTGCAGGTTGTAGTTGGAGACATCATTGATCACTTGCCAGCCATCAGAACTGAATGGTTGGGGGACATGATGCATATAGCCTCACATCAAGGTGACATATATATTGGTTATGTTGGGGAGGATAATAATCCCACTGCAGAACCTAGATTCTGGAAGAAATTGACACATCTTCCAACCTTCTTCAAAAGACTAGAGCTGATTAATAGGTTCAATGTACCGCTAACTAATTAGGCAAGATTTATAGTACCTGTTTACTAAATCTTGCCGTGGGCTGGGGGGAGAGGAGTAGTCTGACTCAAGGAGCAAACTGTGGAAGATGTTGAGATCCAATGTGGGTGCATACAAACCCTTGGAGCTGGATTCTGGAAAATATTCCAATGTCACATGACCTTGTCTGAGCCACACTACCCTTGAGTGTGAGGATGCAGAGGGAAGCTCCACTACCCATAAAACCAGTGTTTCTCAGAAACAATGGACTGTGAGCTTCCACCATCAGCTCACCCCCAACCCTTAGAAATGTTTGAATTATGAATTGGCCCAAGGTTACAAATAGCAGACATACAAGAAGTTAATGACATAACAGAATCATATGCTTTGCCTATGAAGTTTGGTAAGATTTGTTCCACCTTCCTCCAATACAATAGAAATGCACTCAATGTCCAACAACCAATAACCATCACAATCCGAGGGTCTATGCCCATGAGTAATAAGTATGTCATCCCGCCTATTGCAAGCCATGTCCATGCATTTGGTTCAGCCCCACTTGGGCCCAGACTTCATTACAATGCTTCAAAAATCCCTTGTGAGTCATGGGTGACCAGTTGGTTTTGGTTGTTCCATAAGCAAATAAAGGAGCTGTAGGTGGTACAATACATATGATTATCAAAGGTGGTGACTGGGATAGAGGGGTGTGACACTTTGATTAAATGTAAATCGTCGCCTGACTGTTGTTTTGTTTTGGAGTAAGGAATATGTATGGTCATAAAACAACAACCCTGCTTGGCAACCCCACACTTGATTACTGCATCACATGTGACATAATACATAGCATTAAAGCCATTGCAAGATGGGATTGTAAGCTCAATGAGTCTGCAGCAGGCCTAGAAAGCAGTACAAGCTATAGTGAAGACAGCTACATTGAAGGGATCAGATAGATTTAGACCATAGCATAAGGTATCTAGGTGGGCTAGGGTTACTGGTTTGTGAGGAGGGTGTTTTGAACTAGCAGGAGCCAAGTTTACTGCACCTTTTCTAACCAGTGATAGGGCCCCTGCTCTGTGCCATGATGCAACATGGATCTTGTGGTATCTGTGGAGTCCAGCAAGCCAACCAGAAATGCACAATTTGCTTACATTGCCAGCTCCACAATTTGCCATGAACATGTATAATAGCACTTCTGATGTAGGACAACAGTCGGATTTAGGGATTGCTTTGGAATCACAATATTGATGGAAATGTAACAAACTGCCACCCCAGTTCTCTCTTGTTTCTTCACCACCACACTTGTAAACACCTCCTCCAAACATGTAACATCGCTGGAGGAGAAAGTTTGTTGAAGTGATGATTGGTGGAGGAGGGACTGTGAGGACTGCCAAGAAAGAATATGCTTGGATGCGAGTACATGCAGGTGAAATGGTGATTGTGCAAGAAAGTTTTTTGGATTTTTCAAAATGCGGGGCTTATGATGGCGTGTGGACTGTGGCAGGAGTAAGGTAGCCAGGCCCACCCCATTCACCGATGACAGACTGGCATGACTCTGTACAGCCTGAACTATAGGACTACTAGACATATATGAGGAAAGATTTTAACTCCCTTGGGAGATTGAATGCAACAGCTAGACAATTCCCAAGTGGTCCTGTCTTGCCGTGAGAGATGGGGTCCGCTAGGTTCATAGCAGAAGTGACATATTGAGTATCCAGAGTAATATTGATAGGAGCAAGAATGTGGCTGATGCACCAGATGGATTCATTCCTAGGCACATTCCTGGACCTGCCATGAGAAAGAGCACCAATAACTCCTGTGTTGTTGCTGTGTATGCAGACGTATGAGTCTGTGATATTTGCAGACCCTATCCAGCAAGCTGCCATCTCTACTGCAACTGTCTCTGCCCAACCAATGTCTCTTCCTTCACTGTGCCACCCTTCCTTCAACTGCCGTGCCACCCAGCGGCTGGCAACAGTTAGGCCAATACCCCATGATGTGGAAGCATCCACCCATATGTTGACATCTGTGGGTGAAGCAAACGAGAGATGTCAGTGCATGAGAGTGTCACTTTCCACCAGTCTAGATCCCTTCAGACATTTTGTGGTATAAAGCAAGTACAGAATGCATGTCCAGCAAAGGAAGAGATGAAATGTATCAACAAAGGAAGGAATGAACAGCCAAGAGGGTATATAAATGTGATGTGTTGTAGGGTACCCAATAGCTTTGTGGATGATATCAAATTTGCTTTCTGGGATGACAAGAAAAGTAAAACTTGGTTGAGATACTTTGTGCATTTGCATTCTGGCAGTGCCACTGTACACAAAATGAGGTCCCAGTCAAAGCTGACATATTCGTAATGGAATCAGAAACTGTGACCCTTAACAAGGGTGTCATGCCAGGGGACTCCTAGTGGGAGTGTGATGTGTAAGATGGTATTGAGGTCATAAGTGTAGGTGTAGACTATTGTGATCTGTGGCAGATGTTGGGACTCATTAGGTTCACAGAAGAAATTGAAGTTATCAACCCATTTTGGGGTTGGGCCGATGCCATGTGCCTCCAGAATGTCCACAATCACATTGGTGACTGAGCCTTGAATTCCGCTAGCTGTTGCAAGACTGAAGGGTAGGACATGATCAATGTAAAACCCATCCTTCCAATGAAGCAGGATGTATTTTTTGTGTGCCATAGAACAGGCGAGTTATGGAAGGTGCGTTGTATGTCCATGCATGCAGCTTGTGTGCCTACAGGTGCTGTGATAAGCTACAATGAATTTTGTAAGCCTAAGAGCTCGTCAAGCAATGGCATTGTATAATGCAGGGAATAGAGGGTAAGAATAAAGGTGAGAAGAGGAAGGAGAAGTTAAAACTTGTTTATCACAATATAGATTAAACATCCATTGAGAAATGCATTTTTGGAGTCCGTCTAGACCCTAACATGTCTGTGTAGACCAAATCAAGTGCCCATGCAGGATAAAAGGTGCACCTGTTTGGCATTTGAAATGGGTGTACCCATGCAGGTGAAATATAGAAAGATATATTGGCAGAAGTACCATTGGATGAGGATTAAAAGGGGGGAGTAGGGGGGAGGTTGGTTATAAAGGAGGAGCAGAGACTTATGTATTGCTCTATGACCTATGCCAAACCCCAACGGGTTGAGAAGTCATTAGAATTTAGCATGTTGTTAACAGAAATGCCACCAGCATCCTTTTTTGACAGGTTCCTTATCAGGCAGAACTTGCCTGATCCAGGTTCCTTTTTGATAATGCCTAGCAGTGTAGTGCAGAAGTGACCACCAAAGATGGTGTGTGTCTCACCTCTAGTAAATGGGCCTGACATGCCACCAGCCACTGGCTCTTCTGCAATGTGTTTGTCAATAAAATGTGGGTGTTCTAGTACAGACTTCATGCTTAAAGGTGTGAATGTATCTGTGAGAGCTGGAGGATCGCCAATTGGTGATCCTGGTTGTATGTCTGTAATGAGATTAGGGTAATATGCTATCAAACCAGTCTCCTTCAAGGCCATCCTGAACATCTTGGCTTTGTAAGGTGTGACAATGTGATTGAGTTCAGATTTGAGGGCAGTTTGACGCTCCATGTTGGGTGATGAGACAGAAGGTACACCTATGAGGAGGGTGTCTAGTGGGATCAGCAGTGCAGGCACCTTGGAGGTTGAATTTGTAGTAGACGGTAGCTCCATTGGAGTCATATACGAGTCATTTGTTCCTACAGGACACATTGGTTTTGTGGTCAGTATGATTGTGGAGGTGCTTGGCTGTGCAGTCAATGGAAATGTGGATGTCCTGCAATCTGCAGCACAGACATAGCCTCAGCCGATGTGCCTTCTCCCAAAGGACTCATTGTTGCTAGTGCCTGTATTATTACTGCCTGAACCGCTTTTGGACCAATGTAATCCTGGAGTATTAGTAATGCTATAAGGGTGATAATGGTTGTCACGACTCATGTGTGGATTGTTATGTGTTCCCAATCTTGATTCCAATATCTCCACTATGTTTTCACTGGCCACAAGTCTGTATGTGACAGTATAAAATTCCATGTATTCAGTGCTTCCGACAGCTGGGACAAATGGTATGTCCACCAATTGTTGGCACATTTTGATGTCCATATAAGTGTACCTTGAAGTTTTCTTCAAAATCCAGATCCTACATGCAGTGTTAAAAATGTTTTCTCCAACCTGCTACAATAATGCTGCCCAGGTCTGAGCACATTTTGAGACAGTGTAAGAAGTTGTTATACACCTGTGAGAAATGGCCAAATCCTAATTTTCTTTCATTAATAAAGTTGGACTTGTCAATCACACAGATACCCATCATGGATTTGTGAATCTTGACATCACGTTCTAGCCTGATGCATTCCATGTTTTTGACCAAGAAAAAGGATAGTGGAATGTAAGCATGGTTACAAAACATAGTTATCAGTTAGATCAGGATGGACTGCATTGTCAACTGCTGGATATTGGATGATACCAATGCATCTGTAAAGATCCACTGGGTAGATGAAGTATTGGAGATAAGGGGGGGGAATGTGAGAATGGCAGTTTGGGGATTAGTAGGAGTGGAGTTAGGGCATGCTGAGCCTTGCTCCTCTTGTTGTCCTGCATTCTCAGTAGTGTCAGACAGCTCATCAGAGATATTGAGGGCAACATTAGCTTGTGCCTCTGTCATGAGATCCTTGTCATCAGACACATACCTTTCTATACCCAGTCTTCTATTAGATCTTGCCCTATTCCTGTAGGTTCTACCCCTATTAATGTCAGCCATGAAACATTTGTGTTTCATTTTGTTAATGTCAAAGCCGGGTGTCCTGAGGTTGTTCTTATGGATCAGGCAGTTGGTTTCTGGTTTCATGACTGAGACCTTCTGGGTTGTTGTCTGAAGTCATGACTAGGGGTTTTGGATTAGAATGCGGTTTCAGTGATGTATGAATGAGAAAAGAAAATCAGTGCTGCTTCACAATGGTAGAAGTAGCATTGAAAGATATTCTTCAAAAGACTGAAACACATCATCAGTCTTTTATTTTGATATCTTAGCTAATATGAACCTTAATCAGCCCTGGGATATTGTTGAGTCTCATGTGCTCAACACTGCACTTCAGCAATAAGCAGACTAATCTCATGGGCAATGTTATTTATCCATGTACTTGCTCCTATTCCACAATCATTGTATTTATATATATTCAGATATATCATCTGAATGCATACTTCACAGCCTTGGTGGGTTACACAAACAATAAAACACACCATAGGTATGTTGTAGAATGGGTAATCCTGTATAAGGAATCTCTGTAGTAGAGAACACACAACAAGGTGAACAAAGGGGACTCCTCATATCATGATGATCAAGCCCACAATGCTATTGACTATTGGATTATAAAATGCAACTGATTATGGGGCCATTTCAAAGATATAACTCAGTAATAACATTGCACAAAAGGTAACAGTGTCATACAGTATACTCTACTTTGGCTATAGATTCAATGTCAGTGTCAGCTACAAGGGTAAAGTGAGGGCTGTCATACTGTCATATTTCTTTGCCTCACCAACCTTCCATGCCACCTTTGTTAGGTCTTCTTGGCATACATATTCTCTGAATTAGAATTGTTTATATTAGCCAGGGTCAAACAAAAAAGATACTTTCAAACCTCTTGCCATGAATGGCAAACATGCCAGCCTTAGTAACAATGTTCCTCAAGTCAGCACTGTTGAAGCTATCAGATAACTACAAGATACATCAGCTACTATACAACTAAAGTGATTATTACAGTTCACCTTCACAATGGCTTCATAATTGATGTCTCCACCTTTGTTCACAGGAGCAGTATAGATCTTCAGAATTTCTAACTGCACTTGCTCATTAGGGAGTGGAAAACTGTATCATAAGATAGAACACAGACTTGCACCTCTATCAAGGTCCTCTAGATCTTAGGATTGGCACTTGTCCTTTCAGAAAATCACCATCTGCCTATCACATCAATTTTAGACATGAAGATGATGCATGGCTCATAGTCTCTCACATAGCCAAACATCTCACATATGACTTGTGCAGACTACTGATGTGTTTGTTGACAATGTCAGAGGATACTACTTTAGGTTGGTGGAGAGGGTAGCAGCAACAGCATGCACAAGTAGGGTCATGCCTATCCCCAGCAAACCGTACAAAAGGATGCCTTTGGGAGGTTTGATCCCAACCTACAGAAACAGTTCAGGGTTCATTAATGGCAATTCAATCACCTGACAATGATAAACATGGCGACTGTGAAGGGTATACACTTACTTCACATAGCTCCCGTACTTGTTTGCCGAGCCCTCCAATACCAGCAAAAGTTGCACCTCCTGGGTCCTCCAAGCTCATCTTATACATGAGTGGATCCATGTCATGTGGCAAGATCCACATGACATTTAATGCTGTCATATCTAAGCTCACACAAGTGCCTGGTTTCAGCTTGGCAAGCAGAAGTGTCAGTTGGTTGGAGACCACATATTGTGGCCCTGATGAGTGTAAGGGCGTGTCACTCCCTACATAGTGATTCCTTATTTTGAGCATACACAAGCACCCACAATAGTTCATAGGCTTGTATCTAGCTTACAAAGAACCAGAGAAACTGCTCTTACACACCTCTCATTAGGTTTACTGTTTGCACCCAGCAACAGATAGCCTTCTTACACAAGGCTTTGACAATAACTAAAGTGGTATTGTATATTAGCCACACTCATAACAGAAAGAATTCTGATAAGCTCACACCGTTCGTCGTCTAGTTGCTTCATAACTTCGCCGATAATTTGACCGACTGACTGTACCGCCTTGATATCATCTTCCGTTTTCTCAGTTCCAGGTCCTTGAGTGAGAAACGGACTATAAATCGTTAGCAACATGGTATGATGGGTGTTTAAGGCAATACTCACGGTTCTTCAAGCTGTCGCTCATCTTCTCATGTTCCCGCATTTTCTGTTGAAACAGTCAGTAATGAGGAATCCGGTTAGCTGTGAGTCGTACAGAGCGATATAACTCAAGCGCATTCTTTCTGCGAGGATCTATGTTACCTGAAGACGAGGAAGCTTCTGACATCTTGGTGTGATTTACGATGTACGCGCGTTTGTTTACACAGACTATGTATGAGAGGGTCTATGTGGGCGCTGATCCTGAACTTGCTCCTCCAGTACTTAGAACGCGCCTGTGACACGTGCTGAGAACCGCTGAAAATCGTAAGCGCAGACCTCATGCGTACATGGCTCAATCCTCGTGTGTATGCCTCAAATGTTCTTGAAAACGCTTGCAACGCTCCTTCAACAGGTGCACCTATTTCTCGCTCGCGCTCTCCATCCTAACTACATGGCTTTCTCAACCGGTGACAATTTCTTGTACAAAAATACGCAGGGCGTGA
>QFFB01005899.1:0-15584 GCA_003316465.1 Ramaria cf. rubripermanens
CAGCGATTCAAATATAGAGGAGACACTGTATGTTTCTGTGGAATTAAAGGCTCCACGTGTATGAGCAGCAGATACGCCCAACAAAAACAGAAGATACCACTTTAGTCTTGGGAGACGAGTACACGAGAACAGTGCACCACTCTCCATACAATAAACGGCTAGCTATCCGACTAGGAGAGGGGAGACTTCGCAAGCTCCTGTGGTGTCCTCATTGATGCATGTTGGAATAACGTACAACCTCCGAGGGATTCGACATGACAACCCGCAGGAGTTCAGAACCATCTACCTCTGCTACGGAACCAGCCTCCCTGAAAATTTACTCAACCATAGCTATCAACGTTGTTGACAAAGTAGACGTGGTATAAATCTCGAGGACCTGCTCCATTAGGACCCTGAACTTTCGTGACATACGCGGAAGAAATATGAAGCAGCGCAGAATGGCTAGGAACGCTAAACTGAGGCGGTCGGCTATGGCAAAGATAGGTGGGTATGTAGCGATGTACCAATCCCAATCTTAAGGAGATAGGGAATCAACCCCAGAAAATGCGACGTCGACATAACGATGGAATCGCCAAGAAAAATTTGACCTGCTTCTTCCCCACCGGGTTGAGACACGGCTGGAAAAATCTTGTTGAAACGCCATTCCAATTGAACGCCCTGAAAAATGTAACAACAGCGATAGCAAAACAACAAAACGATGTGTAGAAAATTTACATAATAAGATGATCTCAGCTACTGGGTGAGGAGTCTTAAAATTGCAGGACACTTACGTCCTGAGAAAGGTACACATCGAAATCGGATGTGATTAATACGACAAGGTTCAACTCAGAAGGACGACGTGGGAAAGTTACCTCCTATAAAGAAGCCGGTGACAGAGGACAGTGCCATGAAGCGGAGATCTCAAGGACAGATACAAAACCTCACCCACTGGCACCAGGACGTCGATGACAGACACGGGGGTGGGAAGAGGGGCAGTCACGAGGGAAGAGTCGAACACTCACATCCCGTACAGAGGATCCGTGGCGATGCAGAGCTAGTAAATGAGGAAAGGAACGGAAGTTCCAATTAGAAACTCACTTTCTGTGAAGAGGATGTCGACGGAGGACGGGACGCCGAGCAGAGCAGTGGAGAGATCACGAAGGATATATCAGAAACTCGCCTTCTGTGTAAAGGACTTAGGGATAGGACACAGAGGCGAGTATGGAGCGCGAAGGTCGCCAGCGAAGAGACATAAACTCATCATCTGGGACGAGGACGTTGACCACGGACACGGAAGCGAGCAGAGGGACAGAGAACACGAGCAAAGAGTTAATTACTCACGTCCTGTCAAGAGGATGTCAACGTAGGACGGGGAGTTGAGAAGAGGAGCGGAGATCGCGAAGGATAGATCATGGAAACTCACCTTATATGAAGAAAATTTGAAGATTAGACAGGCAGGTGATCAGGAGAGAGGACGCAACGAGTGAAAGGCAGAAACTCACCAACTGCGCCAAGGACGTCAATAGCGGGCATGGAATTTAGGAGCGGAGTAGAGAACACGAGGGAAGAGTCAGAAATTCACGTGCTGCGAAGAGGATGATGACGGAAGAGAGGGTGGTAAGCAAAGAAGCGGAAATCGCGATCAGAAACTCACCTTCTGTGAAGAGTATTTGGGGCGCCGCAGACAGGGAGGTAAGCAGAGGCGCGCAGGTCGCGAGGGAAGGCGTAGAAGATCACATCCTGTGAAGAGACCGTCACCGGCGGACAGGAAGGTGAGAAGAGGAGCGGGCGCAACGAGGAAGAGACGGAAAATTACCCTCTTTGAAGAGAATTTGGAGGAAGGACAGGTGAGTAGGAGTTCATGTCACGAGTGAAGATGGAGAAACTCACCCACGGGCATTACATCGTCAATGGCTGGCATGGTGGCGAGCAGAGGCGCAGAGACCACGAGCGAAGAGTTAGACAATCACCTCCTGCGGAGAGGACGGCTACGGGGTAGAGGGCGGTGAGCAGATCACAGGTCGGTAGTGAAAAGGCCGAAACTCACCAACTGGGCCGGGGAAGCCGACGGCTAATGGGGAGAATATTAGAGGAGTGGCGATCACGAGGGAAGGGCCAGACACTCACGTCCTGTGAAGGCGTGGTGACGGTGGACGATGCACTGAGCAACGGAGCAGGAATTGCGATTAGATACTCACCTTCTTTCAAGAGCCTCTAGTTGTGAGAGAAAGAGGCGAGTAGAGGAGCGGAGATTGCAAGGGATGTGGCAAGAAACTCACCCACTATGGCAAGGACGTCGAAGGCGAAGACGGACGTGATCCGAGGCGCAGAGAACACGAGGAAAAGGGAAGACACTCACGTCCTGTAAGAAGATGGCGACGGAGAAGATGGAGATCAGAAACTCATCTTCTGTGACAGGATTTGGAGGGCAGACAAAGAGGTGAGCAGAATACAGTTCATGAGGGAAGAGGCAGAGGCTCATGTCCTGTGAAGAGAATGTCAGCATCTCACAGGACGGTGGGCACAGGTACATGAATTGCGAGGGGTATCAGAAACTCGCCTTCTGTGAAGAGGATGGGGAAGGAGGAAAAGGATGTGAGAAAAGTACAGATATTATGATGGTAGAGTCGGGACTGACAGCCTATGAAGAGGATGGTGATGTAGGACATGATGATGATCAGAGGAGTAGAGATTACAAAGAAAAGGATCAGAAATTCACAAACTGGGAAGAGCACGTTGACAGGCAAGGGGGTGAGGGCGGGGGCAGAGAATGAGAGGGAAGAGGCAGTAACTCACTTTCTATACAAAAAGGATGCAGAAGGACAACAGGGAGGTGAGAAAAGGTGAAGAGACTACGAGGGAAGAGTCTGTTAAGACCAGGGTCTATGCGTGGGACCTCAGTGCGAGCTCAGGGCAAGCTTGGCTGAGGGTGGTCAGTAAGGGCTCAGCTTCAGCTTATGTGCTGTGCCATCCACTAGTGCACATGCCCTTAATTTCAGAGTGTGGTTGGACAAGAGGAGTGGAAGGACTAAGAGGGAGTGGAGCGAGAAACTAGTAAAGGATTCAAAAGGGTATCTAATTTGATTTCTGACTGAAGAGTGAAGTAAATACATAATGAGACTTATATACTGATATCAGAGAAGCAGGGTTGGACGAGATAGCTAAGGGAATCATAATGAAGCTCGGGGACAGAATAGGAATGGGGTTCGGGGAAAAGGGATATAGGGAACAAGGGTCAGGCTCGGGCTCAGATAAGGTCAGGCTTGGGATATGGGCTCGGGACGGGGTCAGTTACCGAATGGGGTCACTGGAGAGCCGTGAGGAACCGGATCATAACAGAGTCAAAACTAACAACCTGTGAAGAGGATGGTGATGAAGGATAGGGAGATGGTCAGATCAGGAGCGTGGAGATTGCAAGTGAAGTGTTGTGATAAAACACATCCCAGACGGCTGAGAGAAATATTCTAAAAATATTTGTCTATTATATTCAAGAAGGAAAACTATGAGACAACAGTTGTTGTTGTCTTGGCCCATATGCATGAGTCATAGATGTGCCATGACATCATGACCACAAGTGAGGGAGATCGCCCACATGATTACCCCACACATGCATCATCGATACCTGATTGGCTTGGTTGCATAATGAGCAAGTGCTTGAGCTGCTAGAATGACAAAAATAGAACAGGAGAAAAATTATGGTAATAGAAGACCATATAGAAATGACAAAGAAATTACAGATCCTGAAATTAGGTAGTGCACTAAAGGTGTCTATCACATCAGAACATGTATGGAATGGGAAATAGAAGGGACAGCCTTGATGTTATTATGTCAAGGAAACAAACATACAAACATTTCTTTTGGTTATCTTTTTCTACTTGTCATCTAGCATTATATTTCCAGTTGATATTCATTCCCCCCTTTCTTCTTCCAATGACTAATTAGTTTTCAAATTTTTCCTTACTATCCAAACACTATCCAGCACTATTTGCTCCACAGACAATTGAATATTTCCATCCCCTTAGTTACTCATATTCAGCCCCCACCATTATTTTTAGCATTCCAGAACCACCCCTGAACATTTTTATATAAATACTACAATATTCTTGTATGATACACTTCAGCCAGAATTATATCTGTCCTCACCTGCACAAAAAGGACCAGGACATTCAGACTTGTCCCTAGCTCCTCATTATTGTCCCTAACAATTCCTATGATCCAAAAGCTAGTTATATTAGATTACTTGCTTTGTTCCTCTGATCCATCACCGTACCTTGAAGTCCTCCTTACTCAACCAATGTCTCACCTTGATGCTAAAACCCCTGAGCCAAGCTATCAGTATATCATCAATATTACCACCAATTCCCTGCATTATGTCATCCTCGACCAATCAATGCACATGTCATATCTGACACTGCATTCACACCAAAGGAAAATAGAATTATCTTGAGCTTTTTTTTTTATTAAAAAAGTTTGGAAATACCCAAAACTTAAAATGAAGCATCACAAGCCCACAAGCTGAGAGGACGAAGCCAACAAGGCCAGGAAGTGAGCGGAGGGGCAGAGATTGCTAGGGAAGAGAGGTAAAAATTTACCCTCTGCGACAGAGTGTGGAAGGAGGACAGCAAGGTGAGTAAAGATGCAGAGATTGCGAGGGAAGTGTCAGAAACTCACTCACTGTCAGGAGAATGTTGAAGGAGGACAGGCAGTTGACAGTGATGAGGATGTAACATCAGTGTGTTTCCGACATGGGCCTATGGTCGTAGTGAATAACCCAAGAGGAGTACGCAATGAACAGCACACATTCTCAAGGAAAGGCCACCCCAGTTCAGGTGTTCCTTTTGCTGATCTGAACACACCTGCAAAGTGTTGTGAATAGTAGTCTTGGTGATGCCCTGAAGGGGGCATAGTGAATAAGATCAAAGGTTCAAGCTCACTGATAAGTAAAACTACCAATGTTTGCAGTGGATAGTTTACTAAGGTTTTTTCTATGAGTAAGAGGTCAAATAACAAGATAGAGATATGATAATTGAACTAGGGAGTATACATGCAAAAAGTGAAGTACTTATAGTAAACTAAGGATGCAGGGGGGAGTGAATGGGGGAGAGCATGGGTGTGGCAGACTGACTTCTTGTGCTGCAGCATGGATGAAGGGGTAAGATATACCTGTATGCAGCCAGGCCCATGATAGGATCAGCCAGGTGACCTAGCAGTAATACACTGCCTATGCTTCTATATGATGAACCTGCATTATGCAGGGTTGGTGGAGGATGCATGAATAATGATGGAACAGCATAGACACTGGGTGAATATGCAATTTGGTGAACAGCGAATAGAATGGGGGTGATCTATGCATGAAGGCAGCATGATAGGATATTTTGGTGATAGCAGGGATCATGGGTGGAGTAATTGTTTGGTAGGATACAGAAAAACGGTGATCCTGACACCTAAGCAGACACTCTACACTCAAGCAGTGCACTTGCAAACAGGAAATCCTAAGTCATATACAACTAGATACAATGCAAGGGCATACCTGGCAAAGGGGAAATCATAAGAGAAAACTCTGAGGATCCCTTTGCCTGCTAGCTAACAACTATATACTTTGTGCATCATAACTCTGCACCTCCAAAGCCCAAATCACATATGCAACAGGGGTGCCAAAATACAGACAGGGCCAAGGAGGTGTTCAGAAGCTGCTGGGAGAAAGACCTGTGAAGCTCTGGGACAAGAGGCCTGTTGCTGCAGTGGTGTTTGGTGGGATTGACTTTGGCAGGGCTGCATACCCTTTGCATGCACTTTGCACAACTTTGGCAGGGCATGGGAATGTTTGCATTGAGTGGAACATAGGGTGCAAGGACTTTGCAAGGGCTTTGCAAGACTTTGCAGGACTTCACAGGACTTCGCAGGGATTCCCCTCACATCAACTTTGGCAGGGCTGCATATGCTTCACATGCACTTCGCAGGACTTTGGCAGGGTGTGGGAATGTTCTCATTGAGTGAAATGTAGGGTGCAAGGACTTTGCAAGGAAAACAGAGATTCCCCTCACACCTGCTGTTTCTTGTGTATGAAAGAATAAAATGATGGCTCAGTTGTTATCACCTTGTCAGGTGTGGGAACAGGATGTGATTGATGAGTAATCAATGCTCCTAGTGGGGCGATTAAAGTCCCCAAATATGAACCTGCAAATGTCGATAGTGATTGAGCAATTCGACTATTGGTGAAATCCTGTAAAAGTGGTTGATCGCCTATGCTGATACTTGTTGAAGTGCTGATGATGTAATCATGGGTTCCTGACAGGGATGATGGCAACCAGAAATTTAGCTCTTGGATCTTGATTGAGAGTAGAGTGAGGAAAACACTGATGATGGCTCAGAGGTATTGATCTCTGAGTGTAGAAGTAAGTCGCAATAGTTATACTACTAAAGCAGGCTTCAAAGCTGTGTGAAACAGTGAGTACGAATCTATAGCAATATTTTAGATTGCTGTAGACTGTGTGTGATTGAGTGCAGACTGAATTCTGACTCAGAGTAAGCATATGCTAATTTCTAACTTGTGTAACATACACATCATACTACAATATTTATACTACATTGTCACAGATAATCTACAATAAAAGATCTTGAGTCAATGGGGCAATTGACACAGGCAATGACATGCAGTCTTGTTGTAAAGTGGCTTTAGATATTTTTCTCTTGTTACTGGTAATCTGGCATTGTTTTCCAGTTACTGAAAAATCTGCCCTTTGCCCTTGTGTATAAATAGTTTTGATAGTTACTTTCAATATCCAAGCAGTTTTAGCCCAAACACTCATGAAGAGTCTGGTTGTGTGAGTTAACATCATCCTCACAGTGTTTTGTTTCTAGTGCATTGCATATCATTCTTGTTCTCGTTCTGGATCTGTCGAATCTCCCTTCCCATATCACAACAAGTCTGACAGATAGTGATCATGATGAGGATAGTGGTCAGGTGGATAAAATGTTAGGAGACTTTAGTCAGGAGATACAAAGCCCTTTTCAACATAGAATGGTAATTGTAATCAGTGAATTGTGAAACAACACAACAGGATTTTTTTTTTTGAAATTCCTCAAATAGATGCATGGATATGCACATATAGGGACTTGTACCCTCTTTTCCCTGTTCCTTAGACAGCTGTCCAATGAATCCTCTTGGCACTCTGTTCCCTTCACATTCCACTTGTTCCAATAGCCCTGTACACTACTTCCAAATAGTATAGCATGTTCAAATGGTCTGGTGGCCCGGTGATTACATAATTTTAATTACACCAAATTCTTCCTTTAGATGCTTGGTCTCTGACTGGAGTCTCAATGAAGAAAGATGCAGAAGGTAGTGCCATACAAGAATTCCATACAGATGAGGAGAAGGCCAGAATGCTGGCAGTGCTCTTTTTCCCTCCAAAACACACTGACCTCCCCCCCACCAACATGGATTATCTGCCCACACTGCTCTGATTCCACATGCCAGAACCACACCAGATCCAAACATGAATTGATAATGCCAGCCCCTACAAGGCCCCAGGCTCTGACAGCATCACAAACATAGTCCTTAAGAGGATGGCCCCACTACTGGTTCCAATCTTGCATACCTGGCTCACTGCCATCATCCGTCTCCATTATTTCCCAAAGGCATGGAAAAAGTGGAACACAATAGTCCTCTGCAAACCAGGATGTCTGGACTACATGATACCAAAAGCATACCACCCCATCGTGCTCTACAACACTATGGGAAAAATCCTATCTGGAGTCATGACAGATGTTATGGTATATGTGAGGGGAACCTCTGTGAAGTCCTGTGAAGTCTTGCAGAGTCCTTGCACCCTATGTTCCACTCAATGCAAACATTCCCATGCCCTGCCAAAGTTGTGCAAAGTGCATGCAAAGGGTATGCAGCCCTGCCAAAGTCAATCCCACCAAACACCACTGCAGCAACAGGCCTCTTGTCCCAGAGCTTCACAGGTCTTTCTCCCAGCAGCTTCTGAACACCTCCTTGGCCCTGTCTGTATTTTGGCACCCCTGTTGCATATGTGATTTGGGCTTTGGAGGTGCAGGGTTATGATGCACAAAGTATATAGTTGTTAGCTAGCAGGCAAAGGGATCCTCAGAGTTTTCTCTTATGATTTCCCCTTTGCCAGGTATGCCCTTGCATTGTATCTAGTTGTATATGACTTAGGATTTCCTGTTTGCCAGTGCGCTGCTTGAGTGTAGAGTGTCTGCTTAGGTTGCCCTCACAGCAGGCTTAATAATCTTTACAAACAACAATTATGTCAAGAGAGGGCAATTATTTTCACACCTACCTTTTTACCTGTTGCTTGACATATTCATTAGTTACCATTCACATTATTTTCAATTCCCAATTTCCTAGTTAATGTTCCAAAATTTCCTCTGACTCACATGTAATGTCCAGCACTATCTGTGAAGCAGATAGTTGCATATACTAATCACCTTAGTTACTTGTTTCTTTTTTTTTTTTCATCTCTGCTTCACAGATCTTTCCCAGAGTATTTTCACAAGACCCCTCCACATAAGCAGCAGAATATCCTTGTATGAAACAGCTATCCAAAATTTATTTCCTGATCTCACTTGCATTAAAACCCTATAGCATTCAGACTTGCTACCAGTTTCTAATCATTGCTCTCAATGTTCTCAAATGATAATACTTAGGTTACATTAGATAAGAGGAAACTGTGATAAAGGTAAAGTGGATATCGGTGCCACTAGCAAAAGGAGACATGTGCAAAGTGGATAGTGAAGTGGACAATGAATGTGAGAGGCTGCCTAATCTAGATGGAATACCAACAAGACAGACAAAGAAAGGTGGACTTGGAGAGTGGAAAAGTGGAACTGTAACACAAGTGTGGTGTCTGAATTGTAGCTACCGAAAGTCTGAGAATAGATTCTAGCTAAATGAAGTAGGTACAAATGAAAATAGACTGTAGTACTCATGAAATTACCATACAGGGAGTGTAGCTCCCTTACAATGTTAATGATGTGAAATGAGAGCAAAGTATCATGGTACAATGGTGAAGATAATGTTTGGTGACCAGTGAATAGTGGTGGGAGTGATATATGCGTTGAGGTGGCATGATGGGGTATTTCAGTGATGGCAGGGGTCATGTGTAGCATGATTGTCCAGGAGTATACTGGAAAAATGGCAATCCTGACAGTGAGCTCAACACAACATGTTCTATTATTGGAATGAACATGCATGAGCACCTTCATCGGATGTAGGGTAAGGTTCTTGATGGTGATCTTGATCAATGATATCACAGTAGGCACACAAGATGCATGGGCACTCCGGATGTGGGGATAGTGATGGATCATCAGACACAGGGTCAGTGATGTACATACATGGTGTCCAGTGATGGATTGTAGCTTGTGCTAGGGCTATTGGTCTAGGATATGTCAATGGGATGTTCCCAATGGTACAGGGCGAGGATAAGTTAATATTTGGTTTGATATGGATATTTGTTGAATATTAATACACTTCCTTTTATAATCATAACAAAGGGGTGGCACCATTGAAAGGCCAAACCCAAGGCCACACCCAAAAAAAATGGTAGTTCTCTTAAATTAGTCTGATGGTATCAATATATTACTAAATTGTTCATGTGTTTAGGCACTATGATCTCTGAGAGTATCAATGCAACTAATGCTGATGGGACTTTCAAAGATCTAGATGGATTAGCCATGCTCAAGCCAGAAAATCTCAATAACAAGAAGCATAAGACAAAGAAATAGATAACTTCTTTCAAATTGTTGTAGTGAACCAAGGAAAGAGATCTTGCCAATGCAAAGTGTGCAAGTAACTAAAATAATTGCTGTGCTGTGGTGCTTGATCTGAGGGTGAGGGCTCAGCAGGACATCCATTACCACAGAAGTGTCAACACTACAAAGGCACCTAGAATCCCCACACCTTGTGATTATGTTGTCTATTCTATAAATACTATATGCTATATACTAAAAGTCTTCCCTTGTAGGGTGCCTACCTGAAGCAGGTCAATGAGACACCAGGAGCCACTAACAAACTACCCAAACATGTTTCCAAACTCAAAGCCAAATCTAGTATGGACTTGTATAAGCAAACAGCATTGATGGATCATTTTTTGAAGGCAGAGCCAACTGCCAAGATCATTCCATACTCTGATGATCTATTTAAGATTTCCACTCTAGAATGGCTCATTGAAACTGATCAGGTAGAATGGTATACAACTCCTCATGATGTGATATCTAACTATGGGCTGGAACAGCCACCGGCTGCTCTTGAACATCCCAAATTGAGAAACATGATAGATGTCACATTCTGAGCCAAAAATGGTGTCAAGATTCCATCTCAAAAGGTTACATGAGCCGGAATCTGTGAGGGCAACCTAGGCAGATGCTCTACACTCAAGCAGCACACTCATGAAGGGGAAATCTTAAGTCATATACGACTACATACAGTGCAAGGGCATACCTGGAAAAGGGTAAACCCTAAGAGAAAACTCTAAGGATCCCTTTACCCATTAGCTAACAACCATATACTTCAGGCATCATAACTATGCACCTCCGAAGACCCAATTGCATAAGCAACAGAAGTGCCAAATTAGGGACAGGCCAAAGGAGGTGTTCGGACAATGCTGGGGGATGTGCCTGCGAAGCTCTGGGACAAGAGGTCAGTCGCCAAAGTGGCATTTGGTGGGATTGATGTCAGCAGGGTGGTGTACACTTCGCATGCACTTCACAGGACTTTGCAGGACTTCAGCATGGCATTGGAATGTTCACATCAGAGTGAAACATAAGGCACAGGATTTCACAGGATTTTGCAGGACTTTGCAGGAATTTGCCTGTGAAGTAGAGGTTCCCCTCACAGAATCATTGATATGTTCTGCAGGCACCCATGTGAACTACAAGACTTTATGAAAGTATGTGTCAAGTTATTTTGCAGATATGTAAGTTCACAACATCATCTTTGGCAAAGCCCTCACATCAAAGGCTAGATGTCATTCACATGTGATGGTTGGCAAGCTAGCAATGTTAACTCATACTTTGCAGTGACAGCCCATTGGATAGAAGAAAATTCACCAAACAAATGGACTCTTGAAGGTGCAATGATAGGATTCACTCATCTCAATCATGCACACAGCAGCCAAAGACTAGGTCAAGCCTTCTTCAAGCTCATGGCACAGATAGGGATTGTGCACAAGGTACGTCATTGCTTTGTCACATAAAAAGATGTTGAGGATTATGTAGATTGGCTGGATAACATCAGATAATGCATCAAACAATAGCACCATGATGAAGGTGTTTGAACAACTATTTAAGGCAGCATTATACATCAGCTATCCCTGGGAGGAGCAGTGGATTAGGTACCCCTAATCACTGTATACATGCGACAGTACAATCTTCTGACATGTTTTATGGTCACTAGATGTCTAGCCCACATCACAAACCTGGCCACCCAGGCAGTGCTGGGCACATAGTTGAAGGCACCCTGTTACAATCTGCATGACCCAGATGCACATTTGCAACCAACCATGGGTGGTGGCAACAGAAATACAGTTGGCCTAGTTCAGGCTATTTGAGTCAAGGTAGGTGCACTGATTCTACTCTGTGTTCCTTCTTGACTTGGGCTCCATTTACAGGAGCACAGCTCTAGCAAATGGAAGGAGCTATTTATGGAAATACAGTGGTCAAAAGTAATTACCCATCCACAGACATTGCTACTTGATATGCCTGTTCAGTGGTCATCTACATATGTCATGATCAACAGGACCTATACCTTGTGTGAGGTAGGTGTTCCATTGCTCTTATGGACTTACAGTACCATGTCAAACATTGAAGCACATACATCACTTCATGTTTGAAATATCTCAAGCTGAGAAGGATGGCTGGCACTCAACAGCAACATCTGTGTACACTTGCACTGAGCCATGCAGAATGGACAAAACTTGGTAAATTCATAGAGTTACTGGTGGTAAGTGTTATATTATGCTACCTTTCAATTGCTACAAATTGTCTTCCAGCTGGCAGACAAAGTTCAACAGTCATTTTCATCAGAGACCTACCCCACACTCTGCTCAGCAATCCCTGCATTAGAATCTCTCCATGCTGGATGGACTCAACATTGAGGCAAAAGTTCAGGAAGTTTTGACACTGCATTAGATGCTGGTCTCACCAAACTGGCAGGATACTATGAGAAAATTGGGGACTCAGATGCCTACCTTATGGCCATGGGTATGTCTATCCAGTTTGATGATTATCCATGTACTAACATTCACCATAGCTCTTAATCACAAGGAAGAAAACAGTTCTTGTGAATATAATTTTTATAATTTTGTTGATGGAGAATATAATTCAAGCCTCAAGTTGAAGCTAAATCAAGTAAATGTCAAATTTCTGAGGCCAACAACTAGTACTAACAAATAAATACTACACAACTTAGGAAATACTGCAGACAGCAGTCTCAAAACACTGGGATGGGGTGAGTATTTTTTACTACTTATTTACTGCATAAAAACTAGCTATTTATCTGTTCAGAGTGCTTCAAGGAAAACATTTTGAGTATAGATCACATGACCTGGCAATGGAGTGATGAATAATGTTAATGCTTGAATGTTCATAGTAATGTATAGGAAATGTACATAGGGTGAATCAGGTGATGAACATCTGAAACATATAGGAGAAATGTGCCATGCTGTCTGCAATGTGTATCACAATGTATGTGCAGGGTGAGTTTGATGTGATGTGTTCTATTATTGGAATGAACATGCATTCACACCTTCATTGGATGCAGGGTAAGGTTCTCAACAGCAATCTTGATCAATGATGTCAAGAAGATGGTAATGGGGAAATAAATTGATACTTGAACTAAAGATCTAATACAAGATTGGTGGACTATTAATACATTGTATCCTAATTGTATCCTAAGAACATGGAACAAGAAGGACATAAACATAGAACAAGAAAGATATACAAGTAATATAACAGGCGGAGTTCAGAATAGGTATGGAGGTTCAGATCAAGCAGAGTACAAGTAACCTACTTTGGGTTGTGAATAGGGATTACATTATAAGGCATATAACAAGAACTGAAATGGAATACAATAGTTACTTTGGAGTTTGGAGGTCTGGAGGTCCAGAGCCTTGTTGTTAGATCTTAGGGATCTAACAATTAGTCAATATTTGATTTGACATGGATATTTGTTAAATATAAATACACTCCTTTTTATATTCATAACAGCAGTTGCAGTCTTGAAGGCACCTTAAGTCTGGTTTTAACCTGCACCAATGAAATTTTGACATAGTCCTATGTGTTAGTACCAGAAGTGATATGAAGAGATGTATCAAGATTTGATGTCTGTAGGGTCCCATGCTATCCAAAAGAAGAAAAACCCAAAGCTCTCATTACTTCATTGATAGGAAGATTAGGCGAGAAAGCCTCCCTGTAGATAAAAAATTGAGCTATGTAGTCTTCAATCAGTCTCTGGTCACATACTGGAGTGCATTGGCTAGGCCATATACTTCAGCAGTCTCTGAGCCACAGTCTGAAGTGGTCTGAATTGGCATTCCTATGTGATTTCAAGATGTCATCAAAATTTGATAAACTAAATAGGGGTCAGACATACCACCTTGCTCTTTGATAAGGCTAAGATATAGATATGCAATTATACTTTTCAACCGATTGTTTGGGATGACCCAAAGTCCTGACCACTTTCCTGACCACACATTGCATATCCCATAAACTGGAAATCCAATCTTACAGAGCTTATCATGACCATCCTTGCTCCAAATTTCATGTAGCCCTATTGATACCATGGCTGTCCGATGGATTGTTTTAGCTGTAGGCTCACGAATAGCAGAGCCATCTGGGTCATGAGTACGCATTTAATTTTCTATAAAATCTCTGTCCAAATGTTAACAGTACAATCTAAGTGGAATACTACAAAGCAGGCTGCTTACCTTGTAAGGTTTACCCCAGTATCAAAGTGAATAGCTTCCTTGATTAAACATGGACCCTTCTGATGATTTGGAGCTTTCTCTAGCTGATCAAGTACAAGCTAACATGCCATTACAGCTGGTGTGTTTTGGGTGGTCACCCTGCTACCACTGAGGCACAGTGCCTTTCATCAACGGTCCACTGTTGCTTTGCTAGCACAAGTAAGTTACAAGTTCAGCCATGATTATTTGAACTTACCTCATTTGTATCCCATGCTTGGCTAATAACATCCTGCTCACAGTTTTTCAACTTGATATGCCAACATGATCATAGTCCTTGAGAATATCTGTGACCCTGGCATTATTAGCATGTGCTTCATGTACTTTGGTAAGTAATCTGAGTCATGATGAAAATTCTGCTTACTTATGACAATTCATATACTGGTTTTTTCCTGACCTGTGGGGTACATCATTTTCATGTTCTGTCTTGGTTTAGCAGGTAGGTGTACATTGAGTGAAACATACAGACGGGGTTTAGAAAAATTCAAGTCCCACTGTGACAAATGAACCCCAACATTAGCACTTGATTTTGGCTTTTATTAGTGTTTAAGTAGGAACATCCTTACACCAGACAAGTTCCACTCTGGGCTCCTGGCTTCATTGTCGCAACATGTGGCCCTGTACACACACCCGGGTCAACCTCCTATCTAGCCCTGTTCATCTTTCTTTCGCTCCTTCTCTCTCCTATGCATCCATGGTGTGCTCTACCTGTGAGGGCAACCTAAGCAGACGCTCTACACTCAAGTGGCACACTGGCGAAGGGAGAATCCTAAGTCATATACAACTACATACAGTGCAAGGGCATACCTGGAAAAGGGGGAATCTTAAGAGAAAACTCTAAGGATCGCCTTTGCCTACTAGCTAACAGCTATATACCTTGGGCATCACAACCCTGTACCTCTGAAGCCCAAATCACATAAGCAACATGGGTGCTGAACTACAGACAGAGCCAAGGAGGTGTTTGGACCGATCTGCACAGCTCTGGAATGAGAGGCCCAACACCGAAGTGACACTGGGTGGGGTAGACTTTAGAAGAGACTGTGTACACTTCACACACACTTCACAGGACTTCACAAGGCATGGGAATGTTCGCATGGAGTGGAACATAGGGTGCATGCACTTCGCAAGGAGTTTGCAAGGATTTCACAAGACTTCACAGGAACCTGCAGGACTTTGCAAGAGTTCCCCTCACATTGTTTTGGAACCATTGAACTAAACTCTAAACTGTGGTGTTAATCACAATTACAAAGTTCAATCAAAAGATTTGACTTTACAAGCACACACAAGCTTTGAAACTATTTTAACGGAGAACCCAATTAAGAAATTATACTCCGGTGAACAATTGTAACCAGTATTGCAACAGGAAGTGTAGCAATAGAGATTGAACTGAACACGTGTAGCTCTAGGTTTATGCAATGACTTAATAAGATCAAAGAATGTCAGGCGTTCAAGGGTCCAGATACTTTAAGGGGAAAGCTACTTAGAGTCTTAGGACCGCGGGTCGAGTGAACTAAAGATTACAATAATCCCCAAGACGTGAAAAGATAGATCAAAGCTTGAACTCTTCCTCAGATCAAGTATCTCACTATTCTCTGTGCTTTTCTAGTTTTCCAACTC
>QFFB01005910.1:0-21657 GCA_003316465.1 Ramaria cf. rubripermanens
CTTGATTTAGGAAGGAGATCAGGACCAGAGGAGCAGAGGGACTAAGAGGAAACGGAGCGAGAAACTTGTAAAGGGTTCAAAGGGTGTCTAGTTGGATTTCTGACTGAAGAGCAAAGTACATACAGAGTGAGACTTATATATACAGATAACAGAGGAAACAGGGTCGGACAGAACTAACTAAGGGAATCAAAGGAGTTCGGGGACGGAGTACAGGGAACGGGCTCGGGCTCGGGCTCGGGCTCGGGCTCGGACTACTTCGGGACAGGCTCGGGTAAGGTCGGGCTCGGGGTGTGGGCTCGGGATGGGGTTAGTGGCCAAATATAGTCACCGGAGATCCACGAGGAACCGGATGATAACAGAACTAAAGGCAGGTCCAACAAAACTTTGGACACAAAGACTGATTTGGCTTCAACCTCGGAGCCGAAAAAATAACCAGCAACCTCGGAACCACACGACCCGAGGATTGCAGTGACCTTGGCCATGTGTTTAGACTCAGTGCCATTTCTGATTCCTTATCCAAAGACTCTCTTTATGTAGATTTGACTTCGCCCCCAATCCCCACAGTCTCTCTCACAGCATTAATTGACTGCGGTTCTTCTAATTGTTTTATTGAATCCAAGTTTGTAGAGAAATATGCTTTGACCACTTACCCTGTTACCCTACTTCCGTTAAAACTATTTGATGGTAGCACTAACACTACTATCACCTGAGCTTTAGATCTTCCTATATGTTTTCCGACCGGCAAAGGACACTCGGTTACTTTCTATGTAACCTCGCTAGACTCGAGTTGCTCGGTGGTACTTGGCCACAACGGGCTTGCCCGCTACAATCCATTGATTGACTGGGCATTGGGCAATATTACCTTCAAGACCTCCAAACCAACTATGGTCCCTGCGACTTCGGCGACTTCGGCTCGCTCCACTACATTTCGGACGACCACCTCGCCTCCAACCTCTGAACCTCCTCAGCCACCTCCAAAGCTGGTAGCACCCCTGGTTTCCCTAGTCAATGCTCCCACATTCTTATGCGCCAGCCAACTAGAAGAATCCGAGATGTTCCAGCTCGACCTTATGTCACCCGAACTCCTCGCCTGAGCTTCGACCTCAGCCCAGGACAATCCCAGGCTATCGGAAGGTATACTACAATATGTTCCCGAAGCTTACCATGAGTTTGCAGATGTGTTCAGCAAAGCCCGAGCTGATACACTGGCACCCCACCGTCCCTACAACCTCAAGATTAATCTTGAAGAAAGGGCTGTCCCTCCAATTGGCCCTATCTACTCACTTTCAGCTTCCGAGCTTAAGGCACTCCATGATTTTATTGATGAGCATTTGAACATGGGGTTTATCCAACCCACTCGGTCTCTGCATGGAGCTCCCATACTGTTTATTAAGAAAAAGGATGGGTTATTACAGTTATGCATTGACTTCCAAGGTCTTAACAAGATCTCAAAGAAAGATCGCTATCTATTACCACTCATTGCTGACTTACTAGATGCTCCGAAGCAAGCTCGCATATACACCAAAATTGACCTCAGGCATGCATATCACCTCATCCGAGTTGCAGAAGGAGATGAATGGAAAACGGCCTTCAGGACTCGTTATGGGTCTTTTGAATGGTTAGTTATGCCTTTCAGCCTCACTAACGGGCCTGCTGCCTTTCAGAGGTTCATGAACGATGTTTTCACCGACATGCTCGATGTATGTGTGGTGATTTACTTGGACGACATACTCATTTACTCCAATGACTCATTGTTATGATCCAGTCCCTCGCAGATCTCCGGTGACTATATTTGGCCACTAACCCCGAGCCCGACCTTACCTGAGCCTGAGTCCGAGCCTGAACCCCGTTTCCCCTCCGTTCCCGAGCTTCATTATGGTTCCTTAAATAGTTTGTCCAACCCTGTCCCTCTGTCCTCCATATATAAGTCTCGCTCTGTATGTACTTTGCTTCTCAGTCAGAAATCCAATTAGATACCCTTCGAACCCTTTACGAGTTTCTCGCTCCAATTCCTCTTAGTCCCTCCGCTCCTCTGGTCCTGATCTCCTTCCGAAATCAAGGGCACATGTAATAGTGGATGGCGCAGCACATAAGCTGAAGCCCAGCCCTCCCTAGTACTCCTTGGCCGAGCTCGGTCCGAGCTCCCCCAAGGTCCCACACGAAGACCCGGTCTTAACACATATAACAAGAATGAGAATGGAATACAATAGTTACTTTGGAGTCTGGATGTCTGGATGTCTGGAGCTTTGGTGTTAGATCTCAGGGATCTAACAAAGATTTTTATACAAGTGAGAACAGAAAGTAATCCTGGCTAGCTGTATTGTACAAGAATATTCTAGTATTTATACTGGAATGTTGTAGGCTATTCCTGGATTGTAATCTGGAAAAGCAGAGGCTGGAAAAACAGGTAACTAGGGGGATAGATGTATGCAACTATCTGTGGAGCAGATAGTGCCAGACATTGCAAAGAAATCATAGAGAAAATTTGGGATACTAAATAGGGGATTGAGGATAGAAAATAAAACTGAATGATGGTTGTAGTCAGTAAACTAAGCAACAGGAGAAAATACAAATGTAAACATACTCAAGTTCCCTGACATGATTATATCATGGGCTATATGTACTGTGTTTTGTCTCACAAAAGTTCAATATGGTGGGCACCTTTAATGCTCCACCTGGCTCACATCCTGCAAGCCCCATTGCCTCAATATGATCCTCTATTCACCATAATGTTTTTCTATTCTATTTTTGCTATACCAGCAATCAGGTGCTTACATGCTATGTAAGTGTGCTGATTGGGTATTGATAATGCATGTGCAGGGTAATCACATGCATGATGTATCCTCAGCTGGCATTGTGATGTCATAGTATATCTATGACTCACATTCATCATCCAGTCAAAGCTTAGCTGAGCTCATGAATCTTGGGAAGTAAAGTAGGTTATCCTTGATTCATTTCATGAGACCTTTGTAAGCAAAGTGTCAGAGCACCATGTCATTCTACTGAGTTTGGGTTGAAGCTCAGGAGAACTCAATGAAATAATGTATGACTTTATGATACTCCTTCATGACAATTTTTTTGAGGTCAATCTTGGTTTGAGAAGTGTTATTGATTGGGCCAAAGGTTAACTCAAGTTCAGCCTTGAAGTGCCCCAAGCCTGGGGCTATAAAAGCTCAGGAACAAGCTCACCAAGGATCATGGGTTCAAAGTGTTGCAGAGCCAAGCCTGTAAGATAAGAGATGGCATACTGTACTTTAGAGGCCCCTATTGGAAAGGCCTTTGCATAATCTCTAAAGTTAAGCAGGCATTGCAAGAAAAAGGTGTGGAGCTTAGCCTGGTAGGTGCCATCATAAGTATCAGGTTCCTTGACTTTGGCTTGGGTGTCCATAGGGCAAGATTTGGCAAGGGTGGTGAGAAGCCATCTTATGAGCTCATTACCATCCTTAGCTAGTTTAGCATTGTCCCCAATTGTTCCTTCTGAGGGCATGCTGACACCACCAGGGTTGCCAGGATCACCTGGATTGCTGGGGCTTCCCAGATGACCTTCAGGAACCTTGGCTGAAGGACCTTCACCTTAGGAGTTGTTGTTGGGTGGCTTGTCTTCCATACTTTTGCCCTAATCAACAGGGGCATTGGTAGGTTCAGCAGAGTTGGATGGAGGGTTTGGAGGACTTTTGGGTTGCTTGGAAAGATGACAATGTTCTGAGATGCATTGAAGTCAGGTTGCACAATATGGAGGTTTGAGTCAGAAATACTGAAGTCTTGGTAAGGAACCTTGGTGCAAGCTCAGACCAAGGATCAATAAGGTAAGGGCTTTGGCTTCAGCTAATGTGCTGTGCCATCCACTATTGCATGGGCCCTTGATTTTAGAGCAAGGTTCAGATAAGAGAAGTGAACTAGAACAAGAGAAGGACTTATTAGAAACCACTAAGGGATTCAAGGAGATATCTAAGTTGATTTCTTGTTGATCACTCAATGTATCTTGGGTAAACTCACTGATAGCATATACACTATTGTTGAGTCTAGCTCTGGGCTTCATAGCTTGATGTATGCTACATAATGCTTTTGCAGCAGTAGCTTTATATCAGCTGAGGAGCTTATCCATATGCAATCGTCAGTCCAGGGATGTCCAGACATCCACCCCTGTCCACCTTTAAATTTGGCCAAGTCCCACCAGATATATATGTAATGTGTTTGTGTGATATTAGAGATATCATGTTGGATAAGTATCACTGGGTAATTATTCTTATACTATTTACAGGACATTACAGCTCTCCTTGAAATATTCACCCAGGATTCGGGTCAAAGTGCAGTGATAGGGCTTCGCCCTAAAAGACGAAAAATCTTAATAAAAAAAAAGACCTGACGGAGACCTAAATACTGGAACAAAGTGGAGTCGGGGACGGACGCCGTAGCGCCGTTACTGGATGATAGGTATTGTGAAGATTCGCCTTGTCGCAAGTCGAAACGTCTACGCACTGATGGGTCCTAGACAAATGATACGCCGTTGCAATCTCCTGACTCTAGCAGAAGTTGACAACAGACTCCGAAGCTTGGGTCGAAGTAAAGTCATATTTTTATATAACTGAAGGTATAGATGCTAAGTGCAGGTGTATGTATGTCTAGCTGTGCTGTGCTGACCATCGTATATCGCAGAAGACCAAGTGGCAATACCGGCATCCATATCATGATGCATGTGTCCCACAAAATTACTTACTACTACATTACTGCTTGAGTTCTCTTCTTTGTTACCTCCCATATTAGGTGTAACTATCTGGTTCTTATTGCATATGAGGAGAGGAAAAGTATGCGAAGCTAGGCATTAGTATCACTGCGGGACGGAAGTGAAAGGGCATAGAACATATGGATAACTAGAGAGAAGGCTCCTGCTCATTCAGAGCGCTGGTAAAAGAAAATACCCTACAAGTCCGAAGCCTTAGCTCAGTGATCTCCTCACTAAAAGCAAAGCGTTCCCAAGCGCACTTCCGTCGCTTCTTGTCGCTTCTTTGCTTGTTTCTCTCCATGGTCATGAGTGGCTAAGGAGATCCGTGGCCACCGGTAATGTATCAGGAACGGGAACACTGGTGGGCAACAATGGCATCATTGCTGCTGCGGACGATTCCCCATTGTCAAATTGCGCGCTGCTCGAAGTTGGCATATTGAAGGCAGCGTCGTTGGTCAAGTGTAGACTGTTTGAATGAACGTTATTTGGCCCAGCGCTGTTCGATTCCTCAGCCGACCGGTGGTCAATAACAGTTTCTCGTTCATTATGCACCGGGGGATGCGACGATAATAGAGGATTGAAGGAAGAATTATCTTGTGGCGGAGGCGGCGGCGGCGATGGTGGCGCCATCTCGATGTCGGATGGATGGAAGAAAAATCCGAGGGCATGGGGGGGCGCAGGAGGGGGAGCGCGATGGATAGCTGGAAGGGCATTCAAAGATCCAGGTGCTGGTGGGTGGTCAGCTTGCAACACCGCGGGGTTCGCTATAATGTGATTGACTGGGGAGGTGTAAATATCGGGACGGTATCGAGCATAGCAAAAATAAAAGCAACTGACATTCTTTGCAGTGGGCTTAGTCAAGTTATTGAGGTCAGTGTCGTTTGCGAGACATAATTCAGGCGATCTCACCAGGGTCATTCTGTTTGTCGCATCCGTTACCCTGAGGACAGTCTTTTCGCGTCACCACGTCGTCGGGGAGATTACCATGCCTTCGCTCCCGGATCCACCAATCCTTCAAGCCGTGTATTAGCAACTGAGCGGCGCAGAGTCTGCAGACCCTGCGACGTGGGGACGATGGATCTGGGTCATCACCACCAGAAACTGGGTGTAAATCGTCAAAAATGCCGCTGTCAATAAGAGACATGAAGGAATTAGGCTGTTGGAGGTTGTGCGCGACGATCTATGATTGAACCATGAGAATCGGACCTCCCTGAACACGATCGAGCTTACCTCCTTATACACGGCACGAAGTGTGATGTCATTTGCCCTAAGATAGTCGACCAGTATATCGACCTATGTCACGGGTGAGTGAGGATCGACAATGACTTGCTCATTTTGACTTACCTCGACAAAATTTCCATGGAAGCTCTCATAGACTGATCCACTGAGAATGATGTCTGGAATTTCGGACATCCCATGCGGTTGTTGAGAAAGTAAGCCGAGTGCACAGCAGCGACCTTGTATACCGACACCGCAGAAAGAAACTTGGCAAAAGTCACATTTGGTCGATGTCGGGGCTTGAAGATTGTGAAGCTGGTCACAATTTCCACAGAATGTGTGGCCAGGCGGTGTGCCATCGTCTAGGTCGAATGCATTTTCGGGGTCGACTGCGGGGTCCTGGATGGGGACCGGGCAGCGCCACCCGTAGGGGTTCCCGGCGAGACAGGTTGGACACGGACGAGCAAAGTTATCGTTGGGTGGTTCAAGGACGGGATCTGGTGTGACAGGTCTGGGGGTGGGTAGCTGCTCGCGGTGAGTCTGGTTCATGGAAGTGACTGCTACCGGGTAACTTACGCGAAGAGAAGTCCCCATTTTGTACACCTGGTCCGCCTGTGCGCGTTCGCTCACTGTTCTAGCTTTGGATGGGTCCGACCGCAGAAGGAGATCTATCATGGACTGAAGCACGCGGGACGGCGTTACGGTGGTAGAAACGCCACGACAGGCTGGACAGTTTGTGCCACCGTTCTATGAAAAATCATCATGTGTCAACAGTTGGGAACTCGCTCTTGCATACAAAAAGCGATACTCACACGAACCCATAAGATACAGCAGCTAAGGAGGAATAAGTGACTCAGCTGATACCATGGGAGGAAACAGCTACCACACGTACCTCCCACAGAAGAAATGTTGACAAGGGTTTACTATAACGGGCTGAGATAAAGATCAACGTCATCATGGATCGTGGCTGAATGCGATGGCGCACGGCACACGCACGTTATAACAGAGCTCAGTGCAACAACCACATTTTAGCTCCTTGACAAACAGTGGTAAGTATTCCAGATAAGAACAAGAGATGGAACGTGGAGAAAACCTGAGCAAGCTCCTCTATCACCGCAGTGGTGACGCCGCCATATACCTTGTGTGTGTCGGACTGCGGCTCTTTCTGCTTCCCCTTTGACCTGGGTGTAACTACGTTGATATCTCTAGTGTCCTCGCCTATAACTTCCTCTAATATATTCTCGTTCATGAAGGCGAGGCCTGTATTAGCCCTGGATCTCTTTCTCTGTCGCGCCTCCTCGTTCTCACAAGGGGCGGACGCTGCACGGGGACGCTTCAACGCAGGTGTGGGAGGTTGAGAAAGGAACGATCCCATGAAGGGTCTGTTGGTCTGTAAGGGAGGAGGCGGCATGAAATAGACAGGAAGAGCTAGGAAGAGGATGGATTTAGAGAAAGGTTATGACTTGTCGGAGATTCTTAAACGCCACTTCCGGTCAGGTTCCCACGCCCTTGCGACAAAAAGGGCTACTTATTTCCTTGCTGTACATACCACGTTGTGCACAAGAACAAGAACGCAAGACGTGACGTAGTCAAGCTGAGCCATCGCTGTCTGCGTTTCGAGGAATAAAAAATGTATGTCTCATTATTTATTTGACTCACCATTACGATGGATTCTTTGCTGGGAAACTGGAAAGCCTAGGCGAGGTGCGATGTCCACCATGCGATCTATGGGACAGCTCCGGTGGCAGACGGTGGCAAACGAGGTCAATGAGGGATTCATATTCCACAGATGACGGCCTGGCTGGCAGTGGCCGCCAAGAAGTTTGCGCCACGGGACAAATTCAGCCCTTGTGAGTGGCGTCTGTCCAACTGCCAGTTTCATGCTGAAAGTCGCTTTAGCCAAAGCGATGTCCATGGATGTGGATATCGATAGCACAACGTATTGCACAGAACACAGGAAGTGATGCCGCCCTGCCCAAGGCGTTGAAAGGAATACTACACCGGCGAGCTACTCGAGCGATTCGCACAGTATTCATGAACCCCAATTGTAGCTGAGGGTTGGGAGGATGGCTGCTGTCCATAACGACAAAAACAGGACATGATGGAAATGAGATGCGCCGTAGCTGGACCACATATTACTTTGAGCAGCTCAAACTGTACGTCAAGGGCAACGTGCCGTCGACGCGCTGGGTGCCATAGGACCCGGACGCGTGACAAGTTGTGACATATCGCGCCTCGACCCTGGGAAAACAGAATTCTCATGAGACACTTGCAGACGCACACGCACGGAAGAGGCAAGAGAACAGCAGGATAGATTACAACACAATAAGGACGTAATACAGAGAATAAAGCAGAAACTCATGAACGCTCGCCCCTCAGCCGTCTGGCCAACGCCAGATCCTTCGGTTGAATAGTGACACGCTTGGCGTGGATGGCAGCAAGATTGGTGTCTTCGAACAGGGAGACAAGATAAGCTTCCGAGGCCTCCTGGAGAGCCATGACAGCGGACGATTGGAAGCGGAGATCAGTCTGCCGAAGACCGTAAGTTCCGAGCCCTACACCATCGATCAGAATACATACTTTGAAGTCCTGAGCAATTTCACGGACGAGACGTTGGAAGGGAAGTTTGCGGATGAGAAGTTCGGTGGACTTTTGGTAGCGTCTGATTTCACGAAGGGCGACAGTTCCTGGCGGGAGGTTAGTACGGCACATACGAGCGAGTTGCTGACATACCCGGCCTGAACCTATGGGGCTTCTTGACACCACCAGTGGAGGCGGCAGTTTTGCGTGCGGCCTTGGTGGCCAATTGTTTTCGGGGAGCTTTGCCTGGAGAACAGCATCAGCGAGCATCCGTGCGCAGACACCACAAACACCCACCTCCGGTAGACTTGCGGGCGGTTTGCTTGGTACGGGCCATTGGTGATTGGTAATAGATTGAGCTGAACTGAGTCAAGGGCGATGGCAGCCATGACTCTCTGTGCAGCGTTATATACAGCTGGGGAGGGGGTCACGTGATGCCTGAGCGAACGCGAAACATAAACCTTATTTCCTTTCGCCAAATAACACACAAACATCAACAGACACAAGCGCCCAAAGTCACGCGACCATTGTCCCACCAAGTTGTCATTCCCGATTTGAACTGTTGCACACTAAAGAATACATCAAGCGGGAGCGCGAATACACAAGTAATAACAAAACACTAATAGCGAATGGTTCCAAACGGCGCAGACGAGACTAATCCCAGGCAGATTTTCACATGACCTCTCAAGCTTCTTAAACGACCGTCACTGGTGGCGATCCTGGCGCTAGCAGCTCGAAATTCGGTGCAAGAGGTGCAGGGAGTCGCGCGGTACGGCATGCTTGCGCCAGCCGCGCGTGCAGGTTCAGATAGCTCGATCGTTGCGCTACAGATAGCATTAGCAACCTTCACAGACAGAAAAACGAAATCATACCTGGGCAAGGCCAGAGACAAGACAAGTAGTCGATCGGGGGGAAGAATGCCTGGCATACTTCCAGGGCGAGCGTGAGGGAATTATCGCATTGCCATAGTGTCAACGATCTTAAACGGTCTGAGCACACGCGTCGTGAGCTGGGACGAGGATGATGTACCTTGCTACCTGGTCCATGAACCACCACACAAAGAATGGTCGCTGTGCGAGAACATTCTGCTTGTGGCCCGTAACTGTGTGCAGGCCCTGCATCATCCGCTTCGCGACGGTTGCTTGGTGGAGCACTAGACAATCGTCAGAAAATATCCCCATAAAAAAAGAAACATCTACGCACGCCATGCTTCGGCTTTTTTGCGATTGAAAAGTCCGCTCACCTCTCTGCGTCCCGTCGTCAGCGTACCCCGCACTCGGAATCAAACAGAAGACATACGATTCGGGATGCGGAATGAACCGGCGAAATTCATATGAAATGCACATTCTTGTACTAATAATTCACGGTCAGCAAAGGTACCAAAAAAGAGGGCCATCGATCGTCCTTACATGAACAGGAACTCCCTCCCTTGAAACAAAAACGCTTGGTCACAGCCACAGGTATGCGCATCGAGTGCCTCCTCGATCGATGTCGACTCGATCCACGCATTCACCCCGAACGTAGCCTTGTCGTTATCACTCACGTCATCCCCACGCATACGGAGGCAACTATTCCACAACAGCATCGCGCGGGCATACAACGCCCAAACAGAGTCCTTGGCCGAATGCGCCACATTGAACATGGAAGACTGCGCCAGGGCCTCTCCCGGGAACAGCAGTGCGTACTAGGAAAAATTTGCGTCAATTGTATCTCTGACACACGAGGCGACATACGTTCGCAGGTTGAATACAGAAATAGTCCAGTGGGGCCGCCGCGAAGGCCGCCGCGTGCGATGTGTGGCTTGCCGCCAGCTGCAACGCACTCCAGCACAATCGTCTGCTCTCCTCCTTTCTGATTTCGGCGAGGGTCCAGTCAGGATTCCACCCCGCCGTCGCAACCCATAGCGGCGTATGATCGTGGCTGCTGCGTGACACCTGTCCTAGTGTCAAGGAGCGGCACGAACAGCCCTTCTGGCGTGGCACCCGCGTGGAGGGGAGCACGGGAACAACAGGGACAGCGCGAGGGGAAAAAACTGAGACCGAAGGCTCATTCGCATCAATGGTAGTGAGGGCAAGGGAGCGGATTATCGAGTCGAGCATGACCAACGAGGAACTGCTCCGCTCGGCAGACTGGTACGGATGGGCACACATCTCGAAAAGAGCGAGAAGCTGACAGGTCACAGAATGAGAGTGAGCACTGACTCTCATTATGTTAACGTAAATGGCTCACCCAGGCCGCTTGTGCCAACGTGGGCTCAATCCACTGTGCATTGAAGCTAGCTTCTAAGGCGCTCTGGGCAGCGTCCCTGAGCCACAAGGCACGTAAACGACCGGCATTCCCCCCGTTCAGCTCGCTAGACTTTAAAAAAGTCGACACAGCGAGACAAGCCAAAATGAGCGAGGGCTGCATTTTGTCCCGTTGGACAGGATTACAGAAAACATTAAAGAAAACCTGGTAAGGCTTATCAGACAGCCCGTCGAGGAGTAAGGAAATTGTCCAATAAACAAACCGGAACATTGAAGAAGCTGAAAAAGTAATTGCTTGATTTGAATCTATTCGCGGGTGAGCGTCAGAGGGACACGAGGGAAATATTGACAACTATCCTATGACTTACAAAAACTGCAGGTCAGTATGGATATGCCGCGCACTGGATAAAATCAATGGAGAAGCAAGTCAACCAATGGTCACGAACGATGCTATCTTTCACCCCAGAGTATACTCACGTGGTCGCTCGATCAGAGGTAGGGGAATAAGTCGCGATCAAGGTATCCCACCAGGTCTTCCGGCTAAAGTCTAGAGATGGTTCTGAGCCAATTTCACAAACGTCCCACTTTCGCCTCGCATGCCGGCGTTGGCCCTCCTCCCCTTCCTGTTCGTCGACTGACTCAATGAAGGCAGTGGGCGGAAAGTAAGGAAAGTTCAGGTTGACTGCAGAGTGAGAAGTGACTGTAGTTTGTTGAGATTGAGCAAGGGGCGGAGGTACATCATCGGTATGTGCATCTCCTGGTTGAGCGGTAGGACTGAAGTTGAAATCATACGTCAACCTATCGTGGGAGGCAGCCTATGGCCAGTGCGTAAGCCTTAATTGGAAGCAGGTTATAATAATAGACCTACCACATGGGAAATTGCATCAAGGCTATTCGTGATATGTGGCTCGGTCTTCTCATGATGAGCGGGATCCCTCGATAAATCAGATATGTCGCTGATTGACGTGAGCTCCAATGTTACAGCGGAATGATCCCGAGGGGTAACAGGTGGCGGGCCCTCGGTACTGCTGCTCGAAGCCGCAGTTGAGCCTCTAAGGCTCTCCGCGTCTTCCGTATCGGCGGACAAAGGCGGTCTGGATGTAGGACTACTGCCACTCGCCTTCCTACGTTTTCTGCTCACGCCACCAAGATCGTCTGCTTCAGTTTCCTTCGGCCCGTGAGCCGCACCACCATCCACTTGCTCCTGCCTTCTTGACTCTTCATCTTTCGCGACTTTGGCCTTTTTACTTGTTCGCTGCCTGGCTCCGGGCTTCTTATCCGGCCCTCTCCTCTTGGGGGCAGGGTCATAATCACACTCACTTGATCTCCGGGAACATTTCTGACACTTTGGTTTTGCGCCATCGCATCGAATCTTCCGTGAGCGGCTAGGGAACATCTTTAAGAACAGACTGATGAAACCGCGCGGACATGACAAACCATTGCAAACAGGCAACGTAAACCCTTGTGCGCATCTTTCCTTGTGCCGTCGGGGGTTGGTCCTCCGCGAGGCCATTAGGTCCGAGCTTGACGCGAGGGGGCTCAGAATCATGCTCGCTCGACTTTGACCTCGGACTAGCTTGCCCATTCCCCATGCGAGGACGTGTATCGTCTCGTCGACGGGCGGGCGACAGAAGTCGCAGCAAGGGTTCCGAAGGATGACGATTCATCGGAAATGATATGTGCGAAAGATGATTATCGAATGTGAGGTCTGAGGCGCTGTTTGCGGCGCCATCGTGAGGACTCAGGGATAAGGGAGAGGAGTGGTCTGTCCAGCCAGTGTGATCCCCGGGAGAGAGAGAACGAGAGTCAGAGGACGGGGGGAAAGGAAATGTGCTAGAAGATATGTTGGAGGTAGCTGATGGCAGGTAGGTGGAGGGTGAGTGATCGGAAGGGTGGTTTTGCGAGGGAATCTGGAGAGGAGTTGGCTCATAAGGATGGTGGCTGGCATATGCGTTATGATTGTGAGGATCCCGGCTAGGATCTGAGAAAGCGGGCAGGCCAAACTCGACTGGGGACAAATATCAGGCCAAGAAAACAGCAGGTCTAGTCTCAGCTACTAGAAACAGTCACGTACAGGGCTCGTCGCGTCTGGACGCGAATGAATCAGTGGGCTTCATAGGAGGGAGGTTGCCATTCTCCAGACGAAAATCGAATTGGTATGAGGTGTTGGGCTGAAATGAGCGATTTTGATGAGCCCCGAGACGTGGGTCTTGAGGGAGTGATGAGGGGCCAGGCTGTTCAGGAAAAGACTGTTCTTTGGTATGCTCGAGACTAGAGGCGTTGTGGAACCGAGCCATCGAAATCATAGTCGACGTTGTGGTAAACGATGAAGGCAGTAGTAATTACGGCACAACTGTCTGAGTAGCCGTAAGCTCAAGGCTGAGCTGAGTTGAACTTCCAATTCTCGACAAGGAAAGCAACTGATCGAGCCGATCGGCCAAAGCCGGCCGAGGCCCTAATGACTTCGCGTGGTCGCAGAGTGCCCACAAGGACACCATCGGAACCATCGGACTCCAATTCACTACTCGCTCTACCTCAACTGTCCTGCCGTCTCTCCAAGGTCACTATCATGTTGCCAATTTTTGACAGTCTTAATCCGAAAAACCTCATTATGGCGAGTTCTTCTTCTCCAGTCTGCACGTTGTCGGCATTACTAGCTGGCATCCTTGTAATAACCCGACATGTACTCGTTGCAGGGTGGGGTCCGCACGCACCTTCGTGTGTCTTCTGTGTCTTCCGTCAGTTCCCGGAAGGTACGACACTTCCATTTCCTTTCTTTCCACCAAATGCACGGCGCCGGCTATACGTACGAACCGGTTGCTGACGTTCTCACGTTCTTTCAACAGCATCTGACGATTTTGTTTAATTTATTCTAGAAGCTGATGCGCTTAAAGGCTGACCTCCCCTCTGTAAATGCTATTGATTCCAAGCTGAAGTTGTGGCAGGGACCTGCCGCAGGAGACCTTCACTGCCCCACTGCATATGCTCAATGATACCCCCAGATGGTGCCCAGGCTTCCTACTAAAAGCGTAACTGACGTTTCTCCATCAAGACGTCGTTGGCAAGACACGCAATGCGCAATGCCCCTGGAAGTTGGCCACCATCTACTGGGACGCCTTCGAGATGTGTCTGTGCGTGAGCACTAATGCCATCATCTTTAACTATATGTAAGCTAGCTTGTCGCCGAGCTAGGACTTCCGTACGCACTTCTGCATTTCGGACGCCGAGCTTCCTTGAGCTTGTTTTGATGGTCATTTGATGTAAGTACTCCTCCAGGTATTCTCTCGGTAGTCTCTGATTTCCATCAGCTTATGTACATATCAAACTTCCCATAGACATCAGGCGTTTCCGACCCTGGGCATCGCAGTTAATCCTGGTACTAGCTCTTCCTTCCAAGGCCACAATAAGGGAGAGGCTACGCCACGTCGCACGTGCAGTCAAGTGCCAAACGTAAATCCCGGTGACTTACTGAATCTGTGTGGTAACTATGTACACGATACTATTCTTCCACCAGTCGATGCTGTAAGTGGCTTGAGCTGAGATTACCTCTCCGCGATTCCGGCTCGGGATTGTTGTAGTCAGCGAACCTTCAAGCCTATTACAGTATAGGCAATTACTTGCCGTCAATCATCGGACCCCACTTATGCACCTTTGATTTGAAGTTGACATTGTTATCATCGCTTCTAGTGATTGACATATCGTGATTTACGGTATCCTGAAGGAATTATTGTGTCTTGCACTTCTCCTCAGTTCCCCCTTTCGAGACTTCATGGCCCAATGACTCCCAGAATTGCAATGGCTAAAGGGTATTGATTAGGCACACACTCAATAGCATCTCTGTCCGTGCTTCGAAGAACAGGGTAGAATTTCTAACACAATAGCTGTGATTGTCTGTTCGATGTTAGCTCGTCAGGGTATACTGTGCAGAGCGACTTTCAAGTTCTTGTTGTGCCGAGCTTGAAGATCTCGTTCACCGTTATTCAGTTAGCAAAAGAAAGCCCAACCGTGAATGAGAAACCCAAACTCTAACTATAATATTAGATGATATTGTCAATTTTTCGAAGAACAGACCCTAGAAAGACACAAAATGAATGGACTAAATGACGAAAGAGTCGGGATCAGCACGCATCAGGCACCCTTGATGATAATGTTCAATGGCATTTTGGTATAAAATGTGTAGAAAGCTTATAGATCGTAGGTCAGAGCGAGGATTGGGGTGATTATTAGTAACGTACCGATTCGATATTGGCCCTACTTATTGCTCGGTATCCATCTCTGCTCCCAAGCTATCCGAGCCTGCACGATTATATTCGCTTTTCATATGTTTCTGCCGTGGGAGCGAACCCCCTCCTCCTTCCGGGGTCTCAGCTTGCGCTGACCCGTCCCAACGTTGATGGAACAAATCTTCATCATCAGGTCTAGCTGAACGCTGGGTTTGAACACGAACAAAGCTATTGTGTCCCGAATTTGCTGCGTGTGTGTGTATCGTCTGCGATGTGTCAAAACGGGGACGGAGGCGCAGACGACGGCGCACGATTCTGGCCAAGAATGTCTCCACATCCAGGTACAGCTCCCCCTCCTCATCGTCCTGCTCGGATGCCCCTGCCAAATCTCCCCCAAATCGTACAACTCCCAGGAGACTCTGAAACATCTCTGATGCAGATGCTTTTGAAGCCCCACCACGTCGAAATACATCTGGTCCTGAAACTCTCCAACCCGTTAAAAATTGATCTGAATCCCTCGAGACATAGCCTATGCCCGCAAGGGCACTGAATAACGTCACGGTCGCGAACATAAACGCGACAGAAACGACCATCTCCGCTAGTGTGTACTGCCGCATGGGCCACCACAGCCTTCGTGACGGGCTTGAAGACCATGTGGACTTAGGGGCCGTCCAAGTGCTTCTAGATCTAGGAACATTACTGCACGGGTGTACATTGTATTCGAAAGAGGCAGTGGTGACTCGATGTGGATAGGCTGTGAGTGTTATGTGCTCCCCATGGGCCTCCGTGCTGGTGGCAGGCTGTTCGGATTTGGCGTTAGTCGAGACCGGCCGCGATTTTGAGAAAGTTGTACGCGTGCTCTCGCTGAAGTTTGGATGAAAAGACCCTGAGAGAGGTATAGTGACTGGTGCAGCTGTATATCGCTTCGTATCGGAGAGCATGATAGACTAGTAGTACTTGGGTTGGTGCAACTGGGTTGGTCGTCGAATGGAACCAACGCAGCTGACATAGCTTGATGTCGCCCTTTGGCGTATAAATGACAGCTGCTCCATTTCGGGCGTCCACAAACGACGCTGGGAGCTCATCTAGAGACCGTTTTTGCTGATGTGGCACGCAGAAGCATTCCTTACATGTCGTAACGTGAGAAAGGACGCCAGACATGTGGCTGTCTCATCTCTCAGCTGGGACGTGACTACAGGCTCGCCGTAGAACACAACAGTGTATATGGTTGGTTTATCTAGCAGACAGCCAAAACACCCACTCCCCGTCAAATCCTTATGTTCTATTGTCGAAAAAAACATAGGAAGTAAGATTTGAAATGTGCCTCGAAGATAGCAAATTTGGTCGACTCAGGAGCACAACCAGATGGTACACGCGCTACGGCCGACTCGGATCGCAAGCACCAGCGACTATGGCCAATGCATGATATTTTCTCGGTTGGGGGCACGGTCCCCGCTGCATACGCTGATATCGGCAGGCATGGACGCCTAAGGTACTCATGTGAAATTGTTATTCCTCTCTTTCTCGCCCATCGGTTTCACGAAGTTTTTCTTTGGTTATCATGCAGGCGAAGGCGGCGTGTTTCTCGATCACTTTTGGTCATATATCTCCAATGCCAGAAAATTGTATTCTACGGTCAAGTTGGAGCTGGAACAGGCTTCGTGCAACCGTGGCATGTGTTCCATCTCTAGACGGTCTATCATTCTCCCTGGTATGTATACTCCACGATATGCCAACTGAAGCAGCATGGCTTTAATTTCAAGCAACAAACATTTCCAATTCCAAGTTGGCAATATACCGTAGTAACGTTAATAGGGCAACATCGGCGTGACCATACTCTGTCGCGATTGTGGTCCAAGTAGATGACAGATGGAGGCAAGCTCTAGCACCTACATGCTACTTGTTGTCATCATGGCCCTTTCACGATTCACTGAACGTTCGGCTCAGAACGACTAGCTCTATGTAGGGAGATAATATTCAAGAGGCTTTGTAACCATATCTACCATGAAGACATTTTACGGTAGTTCTATTTTGTTATGTAGTCAACTTAGCGATAGGCTCCGTGCAATTTGAACATATAATCGGTGGTACTTATGTCGAAAATTGAAAGTTGTCCAACCGCCTATTATAGGCGCCTTAGGTAATGTTCCCGCGCTTGTCGGCTAACACCGAAAGCCTTGGTACCGTGCTTCGCACCGGGGGGCGTTGCCCGTTTAGTTGATCGGTAGCTTAATCAATTGCCTGCGAGAGGGTGAGGCGGTCAAAACCGGCGCCTGGCAAGACAGCCGCGCACGAAAAGGAATTGAACAAGGGCGTAAGGTGGTATGAGGGTGATCACGAGATGAGTGCGTCGTTCTCTTGCCAATGGGGGGCATCAGAGACAGCTTGACTGTGGATGAGAGCATGGAGTACAACAGGGTGCTTGTGAATGTAAATTTTAAATAAGTCAGAAGCCCACCAGCCCATTGCTTGAATCACATTGTTAGGAACCCCTGCAAGGGCATGTGGTGGCACTGCCAGAATGCAGTGAGTGGCTGCCCACCTCAGCACCCAGCATTGCCTGCAGTTAGGACACATACTATAAATAAGTTGGTACAGTGCTGGAGGAGGTGAGCCAAAGCTCAGGATGGTAAGGGAATTGAATGCAACTCTGTTCAAGGTATGTGCACATGTGAATGAGGAGATTCTGAGCAAATCATGGTTTTTCAAGGGCAGCAACCATGCTGCCTTGGTAGAAGTGGTCAGCTTTGTGGAAAGGCAGGTGGAATAAGAATTGATGGGGATTCATGGAAACAGTGTGACATAGAGGAAATTTCTTCACTGACTGCTTCTGTGGGTTGTTCAGTTGAGTCATCTTGCCAAGATGTAGCAGGGATGAGAATCCGGTGAGGAGCATGGTGCAGAATAAGATGTTGGTGTAGTTGGTAGGTTTGAATGCAGTGAGTAGTGCAGTCAAGTCATGGGGTGACAGCAGGCATTTACACTTTGTTGCTGGGGAGCCATGTAGTTTGTTTGTAAGTTCTCTTACAGGAGTCACTGTGCTCAGCTGAAGTCAACCAATATGGGATTGCAGCAAGCTAGGTAGTGACAGTATAGTGTGAAAGATTGTGAGAACTGTGTGGCCATGGACTAACTATACAGTGGGTCTGTATGCATTAGGACCCACTGGGATACAGATGTTATATAATAATATGTTATTATGCACATGGCCTTAAGGGCCATGTGGGTAAGTATTGTTATACTACTTACACCCTCTCCCTTTGTATAGATAACTCCCAGCAGGTCTCATTGATAGAGATCCTCTGTTAAGGAGTTATGTGCAGCATCTGACATGTAGTGTCAGGGTCCATGTATGATACAGGGAGGGCTTGTATCTCAATTGTACAGCCTGCTGTGGCAGAAGGCAGTGATGGAATGTCTAATTGCATAATGGAAGACGTGCTTGGGTCCATAGTTGGCACAATTGTCAGTAGCTTGTTGTCAAGCTGCTGGGCCATGGAGACCCATGCACATTTTTGGGTGAGATAGTCCTTGTTAAGGGCCATCTCAAGATAATGCTTCCTGAGATGGGAGGTGTGACTGTGAGCCTTCCATGGTAGGACATGGGTGGCATAGGCCTCAACCACCTTGGTGGCCTAGCCATTTGGCTATTTTGCTGAGCAGTATCTCCAATACTGCATGATCACCAGGCTCAAACTGGGTCTGGGTCTGTATGGAGTGTCAGAGGGTGTCACGCATGGGGGTGAGCCACTCCCTCTTATTCACCAGTGAGACCCATTGACCAGCCTCACTGAATAGCTGGAGAATGTGCTGTTTTAAGGGTACTGCTTTATGGGGTGTGATGGCCTTCAGCCACATCCAGACATCCATGTCTGAGAAGCTAAAGGTACTGTCATCCTCCCGACAGATGGTGGTGGGGACACCTTCTGGGTTATGCTGCCATTGCGCCAGCACATCCATGATGTCAAGGGGTGTCCCACCCTTGATCTCAAAGCATTTCTGCTTTGGTGCTTTTGCAAGCTCTTGCATGTGGTAGAGGACTGTGTGCTACTTGTGTGTTCCTGGTGAACCAGGAGTTTGATGGGCATGAGCAACCATCTTGATGAATGCAGGCTCTGAGGTGAAGCACATGTCATGCCATTTTGCCTATCTTGGGGAAGAATGACCCAGGGGCCATGGGAGGTGGCCTGTAGTGATTATCAGAGGGTCCCTGTGTGGCATAGGGCAACTTATGCTGGGCATGCCCATCAGGATTAAGTGCTCCACTGGGAGGGGTAACAAAACGCTAGGCCCAGGCTCACAGGCCTGCTTGCTATAGCTGCCATCATGGCCTTGTAGGCCTTGATGGCTTCCTCCCTCTCTAAAGTGAGGGCAGGGTCATTGAGCAAGTTACCTGATGATTGTGCCAGGTACTCCGCATTGAGGTCATCTAAGACCCTGCACGGCCCCTGTATCTCTTCTGGGGGCCCATATCCTTTTGTCCACTGTCTCTTAGAGACAGTGGGATAAGGTACTGTTGCAAGCTCCTTATCACCATCTATTGGCACTGTTGGGTCTGAATGTCTCAGAGAATGGGAACAGTATTGGCACTGATGGTGCTATTCAGCCTGCCAGTCTGGAAGGCTGAGATGATGGTCCTGCCTCTGGCTGAGAGTGAGGATTTCTCCACTACTTTCATGTGTAGCAGTGTAATATTTCCTGCTGCCTTGATTGGCAGCAGTGAGGGATTGACACTTGGTATAGTTGCTGGGAAGGCCTGTGAATCCTTGAGCTCACACTCAAGGCAGAAGACTTTGTCACACTCCTGGTCAAGTTCTAACTTGGTTTCCTTCCAGGATTCCTTCATTTTGTGAAGAGCATCCTTCAACTTGTTGACCTCTGACTTAAGGTTGTCAATGTATTGTTGCATGCAGTCTTCCATGTCACTTTGGATGTTGCAGAATAGTGGTGGCCATGCCTTGTTGATCACATTCTCAACATGAGAATATGGTATGTTGATCTGATTGAGGTGTGACCTCAAGCAGATGAGCAATGTACCCATTACATAGGGTACACCCTTTGGTGTGGTAGATAGCCATGCTGCCTCGCCACCTGCTAACCTGCCACCCTACATCTTGGTGGGCGGAGATTAAATCAGCAGCATCAATTGACACTGCCACTGATGTTGACATCTGCATGGGCACAACATCCATGTGGATGTTCTGGGGGTTGCTCATCTTTGCAAAGATGAGTGTGAGGGTGGTGGTTGCTTCTAAGAAGACTTAGTCTTTCTCAGATCACACCAAGGAAGTTTGATGCTCCTGCATGATTTGGTTCCAATGGATCACATGGTATTCACATGACTGACATAACCTATTTCTGTTGTGGCAGGTTGCATGTCTTAGTCACACCATGAAGCACCATGTATCTGTCTAGAGCTTTGAGCTCCTTGCATGCTGGAAAGAGCTCCCAGGTGATGTCTTCTAGCATCTATCTGACTTGAAGTTCAAGCTCCTTGGAGCTTAACCACCAGTGGGATAAGATTTCTGGCCCTGCCTTTTGGCAAGGTCAGGTTTTGTATCAATACATATACATGGTCTCCTGCATTGTATTTGTCACTAGGGTGGCATTTCTTATTGGCATGAAACATCTGCAAGACACAATGCTCTAGTGTCACATCATGAGCAGCCATGAGATTCCATTTCACTTGCTGGGTGAATTGCTTGACACCCTTGAAATGGGTGTTAAGAGTGACTGGGAGTCCAATCTTAGACATGTACCTGCAGTTTAGCTCCAATGGTGCAAAGCCAGTTGTTGTGCCGACATTGATGTTTGGTGCAAGCTCTACCATGGGGCATTTGTCTCCCCAGTCCTTTAAGTCATCTTGGATATCTTGGATGACTGTATTGAGGACTTGGCCAAAAGAGCAGTTTGCCTGTTCTGTTGCTCAATCAGTTTGAGGATGGAATTGTTAAGATCGGATTTTGGAGTAAAGATATAACATCAGTGTAATCCTGACATGGGCCTACAGTCATAGCGAATAACCCATGAGTATGTTAGATCCCTGAGATCTAACACCAAGACGCCGAACCTTTGGACCTCCAAACCCTGAAGTAACTATTATATTCTGTTTTAGTTCTTGTTGTTCACCTCTCAAAGTATAATTCTCATTCATGACCCAAAGTAGAATACTTGTACCTCACTCAATCCAAACCTCTGACCCCGTTCTGAACTCCAATTATTATTCGACCCTTATATCCTTCTTGTGTTACTCTTATATCCTTCTTGTTCTATGTTTATGTCTTCTTGTTATACATTTTTAAGATACAATTAGGATACGAGGTATTAATAGTCCTCCAATCTTGTATCAGTTCTTTAGTTTGAATATTGGCTTATTTCCTCATTACCAACCTCCAGTCTTCTCCCATCACTATCTCCATAGTTAGATACTAGTAATACTTCCGAATTTTGAACCTCTGAGTAACCTCCGAACCTCCGATCTCTGAAATTAGGGACTGAACAATAGTAGGTGGTGCAACCCATAAGTTGAAGCCAAGTCCCTACCCCCCTCATATCACTTCAAAGTCCGACCTCCGAGTCTCTGACCTCTGAAGTTCTGGGTAATGTCCATGAACTTAACAGAGTAGTATGCAATGAATTGTGCATGTCCTCAAGGAAAGGTCACCCC